>JAKCPI010006469.1:0-137295 GCA_023213315.1 Euborellia annulipes | reverse complement strand
TATAATTTTTGTTGAAGCTCTTTTTAAAGTATTTAAGGCCATTTATCGCTCAGGGGCCCACATCTTGTGGATACGTGGATGGGACCACGAGCTACCCGAGCTGGGACAAGCAGTCCTTCAGCTCTTTGTATGTCTGTCTCTTCCTTCCTCTTTTCAACAGTCGTCAGACCGTGCGACGGGCCGGCTTGTCCTATTTGGTAGGGTTAGAGGGAAAAAGTTAGGTTCGCCGACCCCGCATCGCGGGAATAAAGCGAGCACAGAAGAAGAGACTCCGTCCAAATTTAGGATTAGTAGTAAATAAATTAAGACGCAACATTTATTTCAATTGAATCGACTATCAATCAAATGAAATAAATAGAGCTGGGTTCTAAATTGGCTCAGATGCCGAAACAAACATTGAACGATAAAAAGAATCCTAATAAAGCTATTTTTCCATAGCCATAGTTTACTTTTTGAATTTAATAAAAACATAAATTTGATAGATATAATTCGGATGCAGGGATAAATTACGTGTTTGGATACTGGGAGGTAGGCAAACCAAATAACCAAGCCTTGGCCGTTATTCCGTGTTAAAATCAATTAAAAAATTGGAATACACTTTTAATTTCTAAGAGAATCCTATCATTGAAGACCTTATGAGAAAAGTACATACCATATTTTGCTAATGACAATAATTGAGTAGGTGTGGAACGTCCCTAAAATCGATAATTAATCTAAAAACAAGGCCTACTTAACGTCAATGCATTGTTTCAAAGTCTAATCGAAAAAAAATAGATAAAATGTTTTATTTACAATTGTTTTATTTTTTTTTATTAATAATAAATAAATAAATTAACAAATCGTGCTTATTATCTAATTTTTTGTTGAGGCAACAATAGACGCACGTCTTTTGTATTCGATTACGCTTTTTTTTTTTTTGTTGAAATATTATTATAATTTATGAATGAATCATTTTCTTGAATTAAATAGAATTAAAAAATAATAATAATAAAAATAAATTTATATTTTCTTAATTATATAAGATAACGTTATCAAAAAAAGGAAAAATTACAAATTTTATCTTTTTTTTTACACTATAACCACTTCCTTCTATAGGAAGATCTTTAAAAAATGGAAACTAACTAAATTTGAATTTAAATAAAAATAAAACAGGATGTTTTTTGATTTGAAAAAAATTTCCATAACCTACTCGAAGGGAAGAAATTTATTTAAGCTCAATTTGCCCTCTTTTTTAAAATTTTATATTTCAAAGTGATTTCTTTTTAAAATCCTTTGATTAATGAAATTTCAAATAAGTTAATGAGTATCAATCATTTTAAGTTAATACTAGGGTCCGACCGAAACAAGATTTTCAGTCGAAACCGAAACCGAATTTCGGCCTCAATCTTAGTTTCGACCGAAACCGTAACCGAAACTGAACTTGTACAGTATTTCCAATACAAAATTCATATCATTTTACCTTTTTTTTTTTTTTTTAATTTTTTTCTCCCTCAAGTGCAAATCATTTGACCTTTTTTTTTTTATCTTTTTCAGACTCAGGTTTCGGCTACTTTTGGCCGAAACCAGGATTTTTGGCCGAAACTGGTCGAAACCGTAACCGAAGCCTAATATTCGGTCGGTTCCTAGCAAGGGCGAATCCAGAGGGTGTTTCTCGGGGGGGTGGGATCTGGTGTGACTGGTACGTCGCACAGCACACAATTTTTTCTTAATTTCGGTAATTTAAAGGCGCATTCTATACTTGTTTGCCAGAATATAAATACAAATCTAATTTTTAAGTATTAATATTTAAAATTTTACATTAAAAATAAATTTTTTGCAAAAAAAGTATTTTTTTTTAATCTCGGGGAGGGGGGGGGTAATTACCCTTTCCCTCCCTTTTATCCGCCCTTGGTTTCTACTTAATACATATAATTTATTCTTAATATTTTTATTTGTGGAAAATTTTTCTCCTCCCGTAAAAATCATTTTACCTTTTTTAGGGAGACGAAATTTTTCCCGCCCCTTTACTCGGGCGGAAAATTTTTTTCTCCCTAACGTGGATATCATTTGACCTTTTTTTTTTTGCTTGCGAGTCTCATTCCATCTTTTTCAAAGTCAGGTTTCGGCTGGTTTTTGGCCGAAACTGAATATTCGGTCGGTTCTTAGTCTTTAGTGCCACTTTAGATTAAAAGTAAAGGGTTGCATTACTTTTAATTTTTTTAAAATATTTTGGAGGATTTTGTAATCCCAGATTATAAATAATTTTTTAAATTAGTCTTCTAAAACATCTTTGAAATCTCGATGATTCCCAGATTGAGATAAATCTTTTTTTTTTTTTTTTTTTTTTTTAAGGTCTTTTTTCGGCATCTAAGGCCATTTAGACCCCATCCCTATTTATTTCAAATGATTTGTAATCAAATCAAATGAAATAAATTTTTCTCGCTGGGATGGGAAGCGAACCCGGGACTCCGGTGCGAGAAGCTAATGTCTTCCCACTGAGCCACGGCTCCCGGGCAAGATAAATCTTAAATGGATCAAAAATGATGATGATGATTATGATCTTGAATGACTAGACAGCAAGCAATCTCATTTGATAATAAAATACTTGTATAGGTGGGAGCAACGGTTATTTGATTTGTTGATGTCTAAAGGTCGAAATAGCTGAACAATTTTTTTTTTTAGTTTTATAAAATTCATTTTGAAAAAAAAAACCCAAAAATTAAAAAAAGAATTTTTATTTTCTATCGAAACAAACACAAATGGCAGCTACTTAATGATTTGAGGTATAAGCTTACTTACATCTTCTCCAAATAATTCTTTCTAAAATCTTGGAAATAATTTAAATCCCGAATTTTATTATATCCATGTGACAGATGACAAATGTTTTTTTTTTTTTAATTTAGCACATGATGTGATAAAAAGAAAATCCTCAGTGCTGTGTGCATTAAATGAATTAAGTGCGATAGTTGAAATAGGAAACTCTCAAACGTGCCAAGTCCCAAGATGATAATTTCTTTAAAAATAATATATTAAAACAATGGGAATCTTCGAGAATTATTTCAACAATTAAATTAACTTAACATTTTCAGTTACAAATCTGCGGTGCCCCCTAGCGATAGACGACAAACAAAAATCTGATCAACAAAATGATATATTTTTTTTTTCAAAAAAGGTGATTTTACTGAAATGTTGACCGGTCCTCATATCTTGTGGGTACTTGGATGGCGACCACGAGCTGCCCGAGCTGGGACTGGCATCCTTCTATTCTTTACTATTCTCTGCTCCTTCTTTCTATATTTTCAGCAGGCGTCAGACCGTAACGGGCCACTGTTCGATTTTTCGGTCCCAAAAAAACATATTTTTCCGCCGACTCCCAAAAAAAAATAAAAAAAAATTTATTTTTATATAAAAAATAATTTCACTCTTGCGGGAATCAAGGCTTGGGGCTCACCACCGCCACGGCGACCACGATTTACCCGAGCTAAGACTAGCTATAAACCAGTCTTCCCTATACCCCATAAAGCGTCAGGCTGCGTGACGGGCCGGCGTCTTCGCTTTGATTTGACAAATTATGCAGATCCGATATTCGGGATGATGGCTCAGATTGAAAGAAAGAAGAAAAATCATTATTTCGATGACATCCAACTTCTGTTAAACAGCCTTCTTCTACGGGGTTACCCATCCAATAGTTGAGCGCTGCTTCGCATTGTTGAACTTGCGAGAGGATTGAAGAAAAATACGAAAAGCAAACTTCTAATGATTTATTTTCTTATATTCCCTCAGAATGACAATTTATTAGTAAAAATATTCACCTTAATTTTAGATGACCTCTTTAGAAAGATATCGTAAATGTTTTTTTTTTTTTTTTTTTTTTTTTTAGATAAAAGGCCTGCCTATTAAACAAGTTTTGTTTGAATGAAAATAATAATTTTTTTTTTAACATTATGATAAAGATTTATTTTCTTATCTATAAGCAAAAAAATAAAACAAATCAATTTTCACTATCTTAAATCTCAGAAAATTGTATTCTTTGATAAATATATTTGATTGAATACCTGTGAATTTCCAAATATGAAAATTTCCGATCATTATTAGAAATTTGTGATACTATGATGTGATAAAATCTATCTGTCCATCAGTCATCATTAAAATCTCTCAAAATATTATATTTTAAATCCTCTCCGTTCTGAGTCGGAAAAAATTAATAAAATTAAATAAAAAAATCTGGTGGGGCAAGCACAGAACTTTCTCTTACTTTTGATTATTTAAAATTGTATTCTGTGCTAGTCTACAGATAATAATAACTAAATAATATGGGAAATTTTAGTTTAAATAAATGATATCATATGTATAAATTAATAAATATAATACACGATACTACTATTAGTACAAATATTTATTTTGCCCAAATCATTTGCCAAAACGTTGAACGAAATCTGTATCATATGGAATTAGCATCTCGGTGAAAGTTGTTTGTATATGGCCAAAGGGGCAAGGAAATTCCTTGCACCAACCACACACACACACACACACACACACAGACACACACGCGGAGATTCTTGAGACCTAGAAAGCTGACACTATCATCATCAGATTAAGCAAAATATTTATTCGCAATTTTTTTTTTATCCTGCACCATTTAAATGCATAAATTATTAAATAATTTTTTTGTGCATATTTTCATTCATGAGGTGAACAACTTTCACTCTTATTTATACATTTATAATATTAAAATTAAAATTGTCATTAAAGTTTGGGTATGAAAGCTTTTAAAAAATAAACAAAAAGACCTCTTTGGAACCTCTCCCCGAATAAAGATTTATCCGGGGTATTGAACCAATCTTTCTAAAACTATATTTAGATTTAATGTAGCTTTTATGGTAAAGTAGCTGCGTTGCACAAAAAGGGCAATATTTCCATATTTTTTTGCCTAAAAAATGAGGTTTTTCGAGAAAAAAAAATTAATTTTGGAGTTAATTACTTTGGATTTTTTATTTATTCTTATCTAGAGGTTTTCTTTCTGCACCAAATGACATCTCAATTAGTCTGATCTGATTAGGCATTCGGAATCTACAGGGGTTTAAACTATCAAAATAGAATTTACCGCAGTACGTTAAAATGAAATGATAGGAAAAAATAAATGGTCAAATCTTTAGCTGAAAAACCATTGTTTCTAACCGTATATTCACCATAATTATACCTCTTAAGAGATTTTTTTTTTAAACATTCACACTTTTTTCTCATTCACCCTCACACTCACATTCACACAGTCTTTTCGGAAACTTAGGCCATATAAGACTTTGACGATAACCGTTATTTATGAATTTATCTATATTAGGGTCCAGGCATTCTTATTTAAGCCATTTGGTATCCAATTGGCTTAAATAAAATCATCGGACTGCCTGGGGTCCGAACCCGCGACGTTTGGTATACGAGGTTAGCACGCTAACCTTTACACCAAGCCCCGAGGGCAAGAGGAGATATTCAAGCCGCTAAACTTTTTCGTGCATGCCTTCTTAACCCGCCACTATAGACACATGATTTGTAAGACGTTGTCACGTCAAAATATTAAAATATCAGTCCTCAAGAGACGTCAAAAAGGCCAATGTTTATAAAAAAAAGATAGAGATTTCCTCAGCATGTCTCAAATGAGAAAATTTTGTCTATAAAAGAGTATTTATAAAAATTTGTATTCTCCCTACGTAGGAAACAAATTAATGTTTCCCCATTAAAACGCATTGTTCTTGTTCTTTAATGAAAGTCTCTCTCTCTTCCTCACTCTCATTTATAAAAGTTAAAAAACATTTAATAGCATTAGCCGAGTGAGTGCCAAAAATTTTTAAAATAAAATATATTTGTTTATCATGATAAATCTTGAATAGCCTCAGTTGAACTCTACAAAATGAAAACATTCTTCTTGAATATCTTTCCGGAAAGGGGGGGGAATTAAATTAAATTTCACAAGGTAATTTCAAATACTATTATATCATTATAAAACCCAATTGAATTTCATTCTTCTAAAAAAAAAAAAAAAATTATTATGCATTGTAAAAAATCAATGAACAGGAAATTCCTCTTTTGAATCTGATAGCCTTCGGATCCGAAACATTTACGTATTTTTTTCCCAACTTGATTTTTTTTTTAATTTATTTTCCGCTTAATTTGTTTAAAAAAATAAATAAATAAAACTCTATTATTTAAATTGCACGAAAAAAAAAATTTTGTAAAATTGTTGAATATTTATAACATAATATAAATTATTGACTTTTGAAGTTGTGGCTGTGATGTGATTATAATGGAGAGATGGAGATATCAGCCAAATTGGAATGATCTAGGTTCAATAAAACTCCCAGAATAAGACGTTTCGGTCTGAATTTATTTGGCCTTCTTCAGTTATTGGGAATTATACACATAATCCAAGTGCACTTGTGGTTCAATCACATTTGCTCTTGCAATATGTGTATAATTCCCAAGAACTGAAGATGACCAAATAAATTCAGACCGAAACGTCTTATTCTGAGAGTTTTATTGCACCTAGATCATTCCAATTTGGTTCCATCTCTACATTATAAATTATTGACTCCAAACCCGCCAGAAATCTGGGATCTCCAGCCTATCTGGGACATTATTGTAATTCCATTATCTTTAGAATCATTTTTTTTTTAATATATAGGCTACCTATTTTGTTTATACCATATTTGTGACTATTATGTTCTTTTAGGATGTTCTTCTTAAATACTTTTCTTATATAATGTTCTTGATAGTTGTTGTGTTTGTACAGTGTTATTTACTAACAATGTTTGTTTTTATATAATGTTGTTTCCAGACTATAATTTTATACTGTTTTTTTTTTTTAACTATAAATTGTTTTGTAATATGTTTTTATTTTACTTATATTGTTGTATTATTGTATTTAAATTTTTTTGGTTATACAAATTTTGTAAAAATATATTTTGTAACGACTTTTAGCCCAATGGCGGTAAGCCAAAGGGGCAGAATAAAAAAAAAAAAATTCCATTGCACCAGGTCAAAGGCCTATACCGACCACTTTTTCAAAAAAAAAATATATATATATATCTTGGGTATAGGAGACTTTTGCAGCCAAGGAATTAATTAATTTAATTATTAACCGTCGTTGCTCAGGGGCCCACATTTTGTGGGTACGTGGATGGCGACCACGAGCTGCCCTAGCTGGGACTGGCAGTATTTCTGTACTTTGCCTGTCAGTCTCTCCCCTTCTATATTTTTAACAGGCGTCAGACCGTGCGACGGGCCGGCCTGTTCTAATCCTTCCCGGTCGCAAAAAACCTCCCCGCCGACCCCGCACTTAACTGCCGATCCCACACCGCGGGAATAATAAAGGCGAAGAAAGAAGAAGAAGAATTATTAGCCGTCGACGTTTCGGTCGCAAATCACGACCTTCCTCAGGACGATTAATTGTTAAAATACAAGATTAACAGTATTATATTTAATTATCATTGTAAATTATACAATATTTATTTAAGCTATATGTATTAAGAGCAAGTCACTCACTCTTAATACATATAGCCCAAATAAATATTGTATAATTTACAATGATAATTAAATATAATACTGTTAATCTTGTATTCTAACAATTAATCTTGGTTGGTTGTGTGCTGTGCGATCAGTCACACCAGATTTTTTTTAAACTAAACCCTTTTAATTATTATTAAATTATTTTAATTTTAAAAATGTTTAAACTAGTGAATTAAACTACAGATTCACTGTAGTCGCGACCCGACACCGGATTGTAGAAAAACTTTGGCGGGTCGAGAAAAAATATTGTAAAAACACAAAAAATTTTTATAACAAACAAATAACTTGATTTTTATTAAAAAATAAAATTTATTTTATATATAAATGTTTTTTTTTTTTTTTTTTTTTTTTTTTTTTCATAAGAAGGGTCCCGAAAAATTTTAAAACTTCGTACCGGGCCGCGGTCTAAAAAATTTAAGAAACGCAGCCTTAGATTATATATTTAGCTCTTGAGTTCAAATATATAATCGGCAAACACAAAAATATCTTGACCTAGCTCAGCACACAACTCTCAAAGTTGAAAGAAAGTTGAGTGCTGTTGGTCAGTCACACCAAATATTTTCTTTGTAAAGATAAAAATTTTATTTTGCCATAATATTTATTTTGAGATTGATTAAATTTTGTCATTTTTTCCTTCATTAATTTCTGACACATTTTTTCTGCTATCATATCATAATTATCAGGTGTAAAAAAAATGTTAAATATTAGTTTTTATCATTAAAACGCAGGTTATCTTAGATTCTGATTTATTTGATATTATGTAAAGGGGTCCTTAAGAGTCACCGAGACAAAATATCCTAGCCAAATAAATACTTCATACTTCATGTCATTAGCATGTCTTATAAAATGTTTTATTCGTAACGCTTATATGGCGCTCTTAGTTAAAAAATGTAAAGCTTTAAATAAAATTTTTAAGCAAAACTTGTTCAAAAATATAAAAAAGATTGATTTTGAAAAATGTTTTATTTTGATTTAGGAGATTATTTATTAATATATCATATTTAAATAAGCGAGTGCGTACTGTGGTCCAGTAGTAGGGCATGTTGAGCATAAATCGACAGTTCCGTGGTGCGACTCCCGGCGGTACCTACATTTTTCGCTTATTTAAATTAATAAATACTTGGTTATATGTTTTTTATAATTACTTCATGGACCAACACATGATATATATAATTCTTTATTTATTAATATATTTTGATGGTTCAATAATTTGTTGATTATCTTACCCTTCGGTAAGAGAAAGTTGTACACCGTGCTGGTCACACCAGATTTTTTGTGTCGAGATATATTTAGTTTCCCATATCACTTAGTTTAAAACTTGATCACTTGCATTTCATAATAAAAAGTAAAAAAGTCATTTGATTCAAAATTTACATAGGCTCTGTGTATTTTAAATGTTGACTGCTTGAAATAAACTATGGTTATTTTTCAAAATTTTAATCTCATATTTGGACATTTTATATACAATAAAGAATCCTAAATAAATATAAAATTTGATAAGAATTGGAAAAAGTTTTTTTTTAATGTGTAAAAAGCACAATATTTTGCCCTAAAGAAGGTCGTGATTGACGACCGAAACGTCGGCAAATTAAAAATTATATAAAAGATTTTTTTATTTATTCTCCTGGCTGCAAATTTCTTTCAGATCCTGATTGATTTATGAATTTTAATCCAAATTGTTTTAGCTTATTTTGAGAAAATCATAAAAAAAAGCTAACAAAAAGTACATCAGTAAAGTTGCATGCCAGGGAGATGCCGAACTTGAATATTTGTTTCACACACTGTCACAGACTCACTTTTTTTTATTCAGGATCCCCTAAAACGTGTATTTCCGTCAAAATCTCGAAGTCAAATTTCTGATCGCAATACTTTCGCCCTCTATATTATGTATATATTTAAGAGAAAGTAAAAAAACAAATCAGGTCTTACAAAAAAAACGCCCTCGGGGCTTGGTGTAGGGGTTAGCGTGCTAACCTCGTATACCAAAAGTCTCGGGCCAGGCAGTCCGATGATTTTATTTAAGCCATTTGGATACCAAATGGCTTAAATAAGAATGCCTGGCCCCCTAATATATATAATTTAATAATTGAATGTGTGTGTGTGTGTGTTTTTTATAAATTTTTTTTTTAAATATAGCCTATATATTTTTTTCATTTATAAATCTGAGGGTTGATGGCACTTACTCCGTGTTGTAAAGTGAACGGTCGACGTCCTGTTATTTAGTGGAGTAGTTAGGCCGAAGGAGGAGACACAACTGAACTGATCGGTCTGAATAACCGAATGACTGAACAGACGACTGACGGCTCAGTAGGAGGCAAGACCGACGGGCCTCCCCACCACCACCGCAGCAACAACAACAACAATAACAACACCGAGTCACTTACTTGCATAGGATACCTTTTAAAAACTACCTTACATGTTATCTCTAAGAGCTAAAAACAATTTTTGTTTTTTTCTAAAATTTACACAAATTGCGTAAGAAAATATGCTAAAACCAGAAAATGTAGTTGTGGAGAAAGTGATATATATTTAGTCTTTTTAATTAAATGCTCTTAAAATTGAAAATGGCATCAAACCCTCGAAGGTCTCTAATAAAAATAAATACATTTGACCTCAATACACTATTTTTATTTCTTTTTGAAGAAAGACAATACTTTCTTTTACCTCTTTTTATTTTCCTTACAACTTTCCTTGAAAAACAATGTCTAGCTAATTGTGTTAAGATTGGGTTAATTGTGGGGGTGAAAGGCTAGAGGTGTTGACAAATATCAGTATTGATAGTCCTAAAACCAAGTAGCGCGAGTTCAGATCCCAGGCAGTCCCATAAAAATTTATTTACAGTATATAATTTGTGCACCTGGACCCTAATATTTATATATATATATATACAGTATATATATATATCGTATTTTAAATAATAGTTGAGTATCGTGCAAAGTTCTTATGGCCTAAGATGTCGAAAAGATTACCATTAAAAAAAAAAAATTAATAATTGTGTTAAATCTATAAAAAAATTATAATTAAGCTTATATTAATAACTTACAGTCCTTTGAAAATCTGGATTTAAATAAATACTATAAACCAATTTTGGAAAATAGGCAACCCAAATGACCAACAATTGCTCAAAGTTACTGGGCGATAGTACGGTGCAGCCTTGAGCTTAGGCAACCAAAATGCTTAGCCGTCGGATGTGTTGTCTTAAAAGAAACTTTCCACAAAAAAAAGATGATTTATTTATTTTAAAAATATTGGTTTGGTTGACTAAGCTCAATGCTCCACTTTCGAGCACATCCTGCGCCGACGTTTATAAAAGTATCGATATCTTTTGCTACAGGTTAGCTAAAAATCCCGACTATCTCCAATTAAATATCCAAAGTGTAAAAATATCTTTCTTTTGTAACTCAGTCAGACTTACAATTGTTAGCATATTATATGTATACAAAGCTGATAGCATCGAATTGTATTTATGGAAAACTAATTTATGTGTATTAATACACACCAACTGATAACTCAAAAAATTTGTTGTGACTTCTCATAGTTTAAATTGTATTAAGTTAATAATTTAATTACCAAAAATAATAAATGAATGACTTTTGACTCAAGTATTTCTTTGCATTATATAGATCTGGCTACATTCGGATTTGACAGCTGATTATGTTGATCTTGTATAATGTTCAGTTGTATTTTATTTATAATATTACAATGATTAATGCAAATCAGGTTAGACACAATGGGCGATATGCGAAAAATAAAATATCGTAAATTGAAAAAAAAAATGTAAATGAAAGCGAATTATTTTATGCGACGTTGCCGGACTAGTCTGAGTCACGCGACTTATTTTTTAAAAATGACTGACTGATATTTTCGGGAATTTTTTGACTTTCATGTTAAAATATCTCAGCAGAAACTTTTGATTTTATGTTTGACGTTTTCCTCGGAAGTGAATTGATAAAATGTAAATATTTTTTTATTTTGCAGGGTATATAATTCGATATGTGTGCGTTTCGTCAATCCCCATAGACTACATGTTATATATAGTCGAATTTTTTTTACGATTACAATACTACTTTGTTTACGAGAAAGTAAAAATAATAAACAACAATAATTGTTTTTGTATTCTAATCAAGCAACTTCTCTCTGAGTTTCTTCACCGTCCTACTCCTATTTTCCCTTAAGGCAAGAATATAAGGTCAGCATAGAGGACGAACATCTTTTTTTTATAATTTATTATTTAGAGATTTTTCCTGTTTTGTCTTTTTTCCGTTCAACTTCGAACAACAAAAATATTTTTAGTCCCTCCCATACCAGGAACGCTCACTGACTCGTTTTTAGAAACGTGATTATGATCAAAATAAAATTGATAAATTTTCTATATTAAGATTTCAGAATTTTGTTGAAAAAGCGGGGGCCGAAATTTGTTGTGCAGAGGAGGCGAAGAGCCAGCGGGGAATGATTTAGATCAGGATTCAAATTAGCATTATAAATAACTTCTGTATGATTAAAATTATAATATTAATGTTAATTGAAAATTATCGTTTGATGACACACAAAAGAAATATTTCATTTTGTAAATAAATATAAGTCTGCTCGTTTCGCTTGCTATTGCAGTGAAATTTTTTTTTTTAATTCGTTTAAGGTTTTTTTCGGCATCGGAGGCCATTTAATCCCAACCCTATTTATTTCAATTGATTGGTATCCAATTCAATTGAAATAAATTTTATCGCCTTGGACGGGATGCGAACCCGCGACCCTTGGCACAAATGGCCAGCACGCCACTACACCAAGACCCGAGGGTTGCAGTATAATTTACACATTTTGCCCTACATTGTCATGTTAGCACGATTTGCATTCTGTTCGTTTGAAACTTGGATCGAGTCAGAAAATGTTGATTTTGATGCATAATTTGACATAATCTGGTCTGAATTGAGCAGGGCGATCTCAGCGCCAAAGCTTTAGTAAATGACCACTTTTTGCCACCATTTTCTCTCAATTCACTTCGATTAAAATAATATTTACAAAAAAAAAGATAAGTAAGTTTAGTCTTTATTTTCAATTTTTTTTTTCCATTAATTATCTTTATTATTATTATTTTTATTTATTTAAGGATCAACGTTATAAAAATATTCGAAACAATCCAAGACAAAAATGACAACTGTAGGTTAGGTTATTAAGAAATCATTTTGCAAGTTCATGGCTTCCACCGAACAGATATCAAATGTGCAAAAATTGCCCTTTTTGTTCTAGGCAATTTGGGACGTTTGCACTTTTTGACCTAGATATCGTGCCATGGCAGCTTTGCACTTTTTTCCATGTCAAATGAAACGAACAAGCCTATACTGTATTTCAACAAAATAAAATGATACATCTAAAATTGGTGGATTAATCTCCGAATATTTCTTATATTTTTTCTGGACCCCCTAGTACAGACAGTTAAAGCTACAAAGTTTATTTTATTATAAAAGAAATGTTATATAAATTTTATTATTGTTATTTTTTTCCCTTGATTCGCATTAGCCATTATTAATTGTGATAACTCTCAATGACGCACAAAAAGCATCTTA
The DNA here is from genome assembly GCA_023213315.1 of Euborellia annulipes. Lineage (NCBI taxonomy): Eukaryota > Metazoa > Arthropoda > Insecta > Dermaptera > Anisolabididae > Euborellia > Euborellia annulipes. The sequence continues at coordinate 124,198 of JAKCPI010006469.1, read as the reverse complement.
AATATTGCAACTTTTCTATGTCTACTAGCTTTTTGTTTCGTATAGAAGAATAGAAATACTATTTAATATGCGTCTTATGCTCTTGCAACCGTTAATATCAACTAACCAAAAAACGCAATGGTGACGCATTTTGTTTAATGAAAGTGAAATATTATTCAGGCTGAGTCAAAAAAAATTATTATTATATAAAATATTATTATTGAATCTTCTTAAAAACAATTATTATTATTATTATTATTATTATCAAAAACGAAAAAATAAGTAATGGCTATTTGCACGAAAGAAGGAGGAAAAGAGTCCAATGAAAGGTAAATTGGAACGCAAGTCGAGCTATTCCTCAAGATAGAACCAAAATTTAAATCTTGATTTCTTTGCTGGCTGCTCCTTTTTACTTTTCTATCAAAGAATGGTAATTTAAAAACTAATTTTGGCTATTAGCAATTTAGTGAATTTTATTTTTGTGATCTTTCCTACTCAAATTTCTCCTGAAATAAAATTCACTAAATTATTAATAGCCAAAATTAGTTTTTAATTAAATTACCATTCTTTGATAGATCTAATATTAAAAATAAGTAATTTGTTTGATTTTTCAGTTTCTGATGATAAGATAATTAGAAATTGTAAAAATTTACAAAAATCTTAAATTTTTGGAAGAATCTGAATCCAAAATTTCAACGGAAAATTTAGTGTTTTATTTTTACCAGCCTCTATTATCTTCTTCTAACAAAACTTATCTATATCAAAGCTATTCAGATAAATTCTACAGTATTTTGAAAGGATTTTTTTTTTTAATTTTTACAAAGATTGTTTGCAAATTGTTGAAATTTGAACTTTTAATTAATTTAACCTAATGTTTACTTTAAAAAAATTAGACCAAAATTTCGTCAGAAAAAGTATGCGCTCTTATGATAATATTTATATTGATTAGAATAAAAAAAAAAGAAAAGAATGCACTTATTTATCTACGCTGTCAACTTCACGATCGAATCAGGCTGTGATTGTATCTGTTGTATCAAATCTTTATCTCATGAACAATGATTTTTTTTTATGAAAATCTGTTATCAATTAATGGCAGATTGTGAAAATTTTTCACAAAAAGCAAAGTAGATTATATTCATAGTATCCATTAAAGAAGTGTGTAATTTCTACAAAAAATTGATATTTACGATAGAAAAATGGTCAGATCTTTTGATGCGTCGGCAGCCGCCTTTTTCTTGTTCCCTTGTCACTTCTTTGCACAAGAAAATCCAAATATACTCTGCTTTTACGTGCGGAGCGTTTCGCCTTCGCACTAATTCATCCGCAAACCCTTTTCGGCTACTGCGGCCATTTAGGGCTAAGAATTTTATTTAATCAATTTAAAATACATATACCGATGGCTACCGGGGGACGTTCCACACGTTAATTGGCCGTGGCCACCAGTCCAGAGCTCTCGCCGAGCTTGACAGTGCTTAACTCTTCTCCGTTACGCTCTGAAGGGAAAAAAATCTACCTAAAGAATTTCTACTTTAAAAATCTTGTAAGAGATTAGGAAGATGTTCTTATCTCTTGGAGCAGAGCTAAAACTTTTGCTTCATGATCTAAAAGTCAATGATTGACTTTCCGATCTGATTGATGAAATTTATCTGTTTAAATGGTGTCAGGTGTCGAAAAAGATGTTTAAATAAGATTAGAAAGTTTAAAGTAACGCACCTAAAAATTATTTTGTTCCTCGATCTTTTTCAACAATAAATTAATCAGTCCTCTGTGAATTTCGGGTCAGAAAGTTGTTTAGGAATAAAGCAAGGTGCCACCTAAAATTTTCTTAATAATAATTTGCCAGTCATTTAACACGTGCTTTTTTTCGTACTTGAAGATAAGTTACCAATTATAAAAATATTTATTCAATGATAAAATTAAGTAAAAATTATTCCAATGAAATAAAATTTTTTTTTTTTTTTGATTTATATAATTGATGACAATCATAATTTTGATATAGAAAATTACAGATTATTAACATCATTTTATCTAGAGCATAGTTTTTTTTAAACAATCAAACATCCCGCATTCTACCCCGAAACAATTTTAATTATTTATTTTAATCCACTAGCTCTTAAAATTTTTGTAAAAAAATTAATTTTATGAATTAATAGGGAAGGTGTCAGGAAAAAAAAACCGAATATTATTTTCGGAAAAAGTCGTCTTTAAAGTCTATTCTTCTTTTAGCCAAATAGTCGGTAAAAAGTCTGTTTTTGGCAAAAAAAAGTCTCTGAAAAGTCGCTGACAATTTTAACAATTAATAATATGAGAAATTAAAAGAAATAGAGAGCTTACCTCTTGATAACCGAAATATGGCGGAGCTCTTTAGGATTTAATTAAATAACAAAAAAATTTAATAGTTGATTTTTGAATTTTAATCAAAATCGTTTGAGTGAATTTTGAGAAAATCGAAAAACTGAAAAAGAAAGTGCATCAGTAAAGTACTAGTACTGGTAAAATGTTTTTCACGGGAGGGAAAAAAAAATTCAAAAAAAAAAAGGTAAAATGAAAAAAAAATTTTATAGGAAATACAAGTTTCGGTTTCGGCCGAAACTAAGGTTGAGGCCGAATATTCGGTTTCGGTTTCGGCTGAAAATCTTGTTTCGGTCGGACCCTAGTTAAAACTTCTTCTCTTATGAGTGCCAAAATGGCGAAAAGATATTTCCATTCTTGGCTATTGATTCTGGCCTATTCATTTGTGCTATTTAAATGTAGGCCTATACACTGAAAAAAAACCGACCTTGTAAAATTAAAGTGAAATCCCTTTAAAAATTTTCAACAAACCTTCCCATAAAATTAACAAAAAAAATTAACAAATTTTGTGTTTTATAAACATATATGTTTATAAAACACAAAACACAACTTTCTCTTACCTTCGGAAATCCAAAGTTGTGTTCTGTGCTTGTCACACCAGATTTTTTGTGTCGACATATATTTAGTTTCCGCCGATATATTTTTTTTTTTTTTTTTTTGTTAAAAAAAACATTCACACTTTTTTCTCATTCACACTCACACTCACACACACATTCACACAGTCTTTTCGGCAACTTTGGCCATATAAGACTTTTTACGATATCCGTTATTGATAAATATACATATATGGGGTCCAGGCATTCTTATTTAAGCCATTTGGTATCCAATTGGCTTAAATAAAATCATCGGACTGCCTGGGGTCCGAACCCGCGACGTTTGGTATATGAGGTTAGCACGCTAACCTCTACGCCATGCCCCGAGGGCCCCGATATATTAGAATTCAAGATGTAAAATTATGGGAAAATATTTATATTTTGTTAACATGGCAACCATTTCTCCTATCTTTCCTATGAAGAATAAAGTGGTCTTCAGAAGATTTCAATGGCAAAATGAGAATATACATTTTAAAGAGCATCTAAAAAATAATTGATTTATGAATCAAAATCAAAATCGTTGGGTCGAATTTTGAGAAAATCGAAAAAAAAAAACTGAAAAAATACTTCAGTAAAATACTAGTACTCTTTGGCCGATTTTGATTAAAAGTTTCGTGTTACGTCCCAGGGGGTACCTAACTTAAATATAAAATTTCAACCTCCTAGCTCAATTCCTTCCTTCATGCTTTAAATTGAACACAAACAGGCAGACAGACCATGTCGCGAAAACCACTTTTTTGGATTCAGGGGACCTCAAAACGTGTATATCCGTCAAAATCTCGACATATTGACATGAATCCAATACTTTCTCTCTCTATATATATAGAGGTAAGAGAAAGTAAAAAGTAATTTCTCTCACTTTTACTCATTCAAAATACCATGTTGAAAAAATTTTATTAGAAATTCCTATCTTAAATATATCCAACAAATTGTCTCATCTAAATTTGTCAACATTCTATTTCTATCTCTAGTGGGAGGTTTGTATAATAATAAAAAATATGAATCGAATCGGTAAAATGACATTTATTTAATTTATAAATGTTGGATTCATTTCGAAGCGAGGTGGGTTGGATTCTTCTTCCCCCTCCCACGCTCTCGCTCTCTCACTCCTTATTTATCTGATTCATTCAAATAAAATTAAAAAAAATCACACTCATTTTGCGAACTTCAAGAGCATTAGATTGATTGTCTATTTGATTGATTAAAATCAATATTTTGATGTATTTGAAGACACCATGTCAGCACAGATACGATAATTAAGATCTCGGAATGTGATGAAAAACATTTTTCAAAGAAATAAAAAATTGAATTACAATTATTTAATTAAAAAGCATTTTTTTCTAAATGTAGATAAGATCGTGAGAAACAAAAATGAGACTATTTTACGGTAGATACTTTCTAATTTGATTCTAATTAAATATAAACTGTTAAGCGTTGGCTCTAGTTGAAATATTATGATTTAATTAAGGAAATTAAATTAAAATCACAAAGTTATTCAATATATTAGAATATTTATTAGCATAAACGCTTTTTTATGTATTTTGACACTTAAGGGGGTTCAGGAGCGACGTCTAAACGTACCTTAAAAAAAAAGATTAGACTATTATAAGGAATTTTTCAATGCGGTTTTTTTTTAATGAATTAAAATCATAAGAGATTATTGGGACATCGGGACATCGATCTATAATTTTTTTATTGACTTATTAAAAAATTATCGTAATTAATTTTTTTGTTATCAAGCAAATACAATAAAACAATCTGTCCCAATAATCTTTAATTTTTTTTAAATTTAAAAATGAATTTATTGTTATTATTATTATTATTATTGGTGAGGCCAAACATCCCATGGCCCCCGGGAATCGAACCCAGGATCTCCACCTTTCCGGGGCAATGGTGCAATGGACAGCACGCCTATGCCCGGAAAGGCCGTAGATCCTGGGTTCGATTCCCAAGGGCCATGGGATGTTTGGCCTCACCAATAAATAACACTCACATCTTTGTTAAATTTTAACGCCTGTTTTTAGAGAATAGACCTGTGAGTGTTTAACTAATATATAACTTTGTTATATTTTAAAAATTTATTAAAATAGTATTTCAAATGACAAGTTGACGTTACTTTTCCTCCCAACAACTCCTAATCCTCTATAAAGCCCAAATTCGGCCTTGTCTTGAATATTGTTCCCACCTTTGGCGAGGGGCGTCGAAAGACGCTCTCTCCTCCTTGGAAGCCATACAGAGGCGTGCAATTAGACTGATAGGTGATTCTACCCTTACTGCATCCCTACAGTCACTAGATCATAGAAGAAGAGTATCTTCACTATCTCTCTTCTACAGGTATTACCATGGTCAATGCTCTGCCGAATTAAAATCAATTATCCCACCCAATGCAGCATATACACGGAACACAAGAGAGGCATCTTCCCAGCATCCCTATGCTGTTCAGATCACGACTAACAGAACAAAACAATTTCATTCTTCCTTTGTCCTCATGACCTCCCGTGATTGGAACAAGCTCCCTGAGTCTATCTTCCCCAAAACCTACAATCTTCAGACTTTCAAGTCTAACCTCAACAGGCATCTTCTCAGTTCCCGCAGTTGAGTTTCCCCTTTATGCTTCTCCTTTTGTTTTTATTTTCTTCCTGGCTGCATGTGACTATTGGTCATTATAGGTCTTCGGACCTTATGCACCCATTCAAAAAAAAAAAAAAAAAAAAAGTTGAACCTGACATGTTGAAATTTCTTTATTTTTTTTAACTACATCTTTGCCCTCTAATCTGACAAATATGAGTTAAATTACATCTCCAAAGCACTCCCCCCCCCGTAAATTCCGAAAAGTGAAATTGTCATTCGTCTCTTTAAGTGGCCTGCCTGTTTACTTATAAATTCATTCTCTAAAAATAACCGATTGAAAACCCCGCGTAGATAGGCAACATACAATCACTTTCTGGTTAACTGGTTGTCTAATGCTTCTTTTTTGTAATTTATATATTATCTATTTCAAGAAGATAAAATCATTGCAAATTTAACATTAACGAAATTCTATTTACTCTTTTGTTAGCCTCCAGACATATTTTTTTCATTTCTTCATTTAATCATCAATTCGGTATCCTGATTAAATCATTAATTTTCACACAAAGGGGGCAATTTATAGGAATATATTTGTTATTTAAAAATAATGCAATCTCTCTCCAAGCAGGTGATGAAAACTTTTCTCGGACCTTGGCTGATTAGTTATCAATGCAAAATTTAATCCATAAAAAAAAAAAAAACGATAAATAACATAATTAAAGATATGGGATTATTTAAAAGAAACTTACTCTTAAACTAAAAAAAAAATAAACCGGATATATAAATGATGGCAAAATAATTAAGACTTAATTATTTATATAAATTGAAGAAAATTTTAACTATAATAAATAAAAAATTACTTACCTCATTTCGAAGTCTATTTGTGACGTAGAGTGAAGTGTCTCCAAACCGCGATGATAAATGCCTAGAAAAACAAAATCAAAATAATACAAATTTTCAATTATCTATTTTGCAATTGTTGCAATCATTAAATTAAAACATTGTATAAATGTAAATTAGGAAAAACCCAAAATGATTAAAGATAGTGTAAAATGCACTGTCATGTTTCACGATTGTGTTGGCCCCGTGGCTTGCTAGTTATACCAGAGACAAAAAAGCATTTCAAAATATCTAGGGAAACTTTGTCCGAAAGAAAAATATTCAAGAGTACTTGTTCTAAAATTCTTGATCGAAAGTTGTGTACTGTACTTGTCACACCAGACACACCAGTGGCGTATTTTGAGGGAGGGGGAGGGAATTTACCTCCCCCCCAAGGGCTCTGATTTTTATAAAATTTTATATTATTCTAAATAAAATACTTCAAAATACATCTACGAGTATACAAACTGTACAAAATTAAACAATTAATTAAATTAAATATATTTTAACCTATTTGTAAGTAAATTTGAAGAAAAAAAAATGTTTCCCCCTCCCCAAAAAAAAAAGATTCCCCCCCCCAAGAAAAAGTTGAAATGACTGCACATGGCGCTCCCAGCGAAGTTGGCTGGGTCCATGCCCCCCTCCCCCTAGCCAAATTCCCTAGTTACGCACATGGAGACGTATGTTCTTAAAAGAAGAAAATTTAGAGAAATTGGTTGTTGTTCGTTGTTATAAAAAAATAAAAATTCGACTCAATTTGTGATTGAGAATACTTTTACTGTTTTTTATTACCTTCATGGTACATATTTTGTTATTTTATAGTGCATTCATGCATGCATATTTTAAGGTTTGATTGTCCATGAACCCCCAGGCTCTAATAATCAGTAAATTAGTATATTTTACCCTAAAGGTGCGTCAAATTCTTGAAACACTGTAGAATTTCTTTTGATAACTCGGACACCTTGTATATAATTTTCCTCAAGTGGTGTTGCTGAAGTTGGTTTATTAAAGAGAAAAAAAAAACGCTATATTTTCAGCAATTGTTTTTAATTCGTTAGCAAGGCAATATTTCCAGATATTTCGGAGACCTATCGGCACTCCTTCCTCAGTGGATTTCACCTCAAATTCACCACATTACGGCCCTTATAATTAAAACGCTTGGAAGCGACATGTTGTTTTACCAGCAATTATTAATCATTTTCAAGCGTTTTAATTATAAGGGCGGTAATGTGGTGAATTTGAGGTGAAATCCACTGAGGAAGGAGTGCCGATAGGTCTCCGAAATATCTGGAAATATTGCCTTGCTAACGAATTAAAAACAATTGCTGAAAATATAGCGTTTTTTTTTCTCTTTAATAAACCTTGTATATAATTTTATTTAAATAATTATTTTTTTTATTTGAGAATAGACGAGATTTATATAATCGAAAAAGAAATATGAACAGATTTATGCTGAGGAACTTTGACAGATGATACAATTTGAATGTATCTCAACTTTTTGACATGTTACTTTCAAATGCTTTAAGCATAACTAAAATTGAGGAAGATAGGGTTATTAAAAATCTATCTTTTCTTATTAGTTAAAATAGAATCCTATATTTTAATTTATTATGTAATTTTAAGCAATAAAAAATTCTAAATAATAAATTTCTAGTTTTATTTGAATGGGAAATTAATTTCCCATGTGGACGAAAACAAAGGGTAGTTAAATAATAAAATCTCAAAGTTCAAAGGGAGAAATTTTGGGTCCATTTCTCCTGAAGACTAAAATTGCTTAGCCTACATCGAGTACAAATTGATGGATCCGTGGTTCAACTCCCGGCGGGATACCCTTACTTTTTTTTGGGTACATGGGCGTAGCCAGGGGGAAGCAGGGAGGGGCCATTGCCCCCCCCCCCTGGGTTGTCCTAAAAATTAAAAATATATATTTTTCCCATTGGGAATGTTTTTTTTAACGCCCCAATCCACTACATTAATATAATTTTTTTTTTTAAATTAAATAAATAATTAATAAAAATAAACTATGTATATATTAATTGCAACCCCCCTCCCCTCTCGCCCTAACGAGGGGTTGCCCCCCCCCAAACAAGATGTCTGGCTACGCCCATGTTTGGGTATATTAATAAATATTGGAATTATATAAATTGTTATATCTCAAGAATTTAAATAAACCGCAGAATTACACTTACGAACAGTTGCTATCCGCGTCATCAATACATAGCTTAGAGAGAAAATTTTATTTTCTATCAAACTTGACAAATTTAAATAATTTTTGAAATATATATCAGAGGCGTACCGAGGCAGTTGGGGGCCTGGGGCGGCACTAGAAGCGGGGGCCTTATATTGAATTTTTTTTTTTTGGGGGGGTGCTCATCTTTAAATATCCTTCTCCTCCATACACAAAAATATTTTTAAAATACCGTATATACCTGAACCCCAAGGGCCCCGGGGCCTCTCAAAGAGAAATTTTCATTAAATTTTGTTTTTACTTGAGCCTTGAGGGCCCCGGGGCCTCTCAAAGGGAAATTTTCATTAAATTTTCTTTTTTTTATCTAAATTTTCCCATTTTTACTTGAGCCCTAAGGGCCCCGGGGCCTCTCAAAGAGAAATTTTCATTAAATTTTCTTTTTTCATCTAAATTTTCCCATTTTTACTTGAGCTCTAAGGCCCCGGGGCCTCTCAAAGAGAAATTTTCATTAAATTTTGTTTTTCCCACTTGAGCCTTGAGGGCCCCGGGGCCTCTCAAAGGGAAATTTTCATTAAATTTTCTTTTTTTTATCTAAATTTTCCCATTTTTACTTGAGCCCTAAGGGCCCCGGGGCCTCTCAAAGAGAAATTTTCATTAAATTTTCTTTTTTTCATCTAAATTTTCCCATTTTTACTTGAGCTCTAAGGGCCCCGGGGCCTCTCAAAGAGAAATTTTCATTAAATTTTCTTTTTTTCATCTAAATTTTCCCATTTTTACTTGAGCTCTAAGGGCCCCGGGGCCTCTCAAAGGAAATTTTCATTAAATTTTCTTTTGTTCATCTAAATTTTCCCATTTTTACTTGAGCTCTAAGGGCCCCGGGGCCTCTCAAAGAGAAATTTTCATTAAATTTTGTTTTTTCATCTAAATTTTCCCATTTTTACTTGAGCTCTAAGGCCCCGGGGCCTCTCAAAGAGAAATTTTCATTAAATTTTGTTTTTTTATCTATTTTCCCTTTACTTGAGCCTTGAGGGCCCCGGGGCCTCTCAAAGGGAAATTTTCATTAAATTTTCTTTTTTTTATCTAAATTTTCCCATTTTTACTTGAGCCCTAAGGGCCCCGGGGCCTCTCAAAGAGAAATTTTCATTAAATTTTCTTTTTTTCATCTAAATTTTCCCATTTTTACTTGAGCTCTAAGGGCCCCGGGGCCTCTCAAAGAGAAATTTTCATTAAATTTTCTTTTTTTCATCTAAATTTTCCCATTTTTACTTGAGCTCTAAGGGCCCCGGGGCCTCTCAAACGGAAATTTTCATTAAATTTTCTTTTGTTCATCTAAATTTTCCCATTTTTACTTGAGCTCTAAGGGCCCCGGGGCCTCTCAAAGAGAAATTTTCATTAAATTTTCTTTTGTTCATCTAAATTTTCCCATTTTTACTTGAGCTCTAAGGGCCCCGGGGCCTCTCAAAGAGAAATTTTCATTAAATTTTCTTTTTTCATCTAAATTTTCCCATTTTTACTTGAGCTCTAAGGGCCCCGGGGCCTCTCAAAGAGAAATTTTCATTAAATTTTCTTTTTTCATCTAAATTTTCCCATTTTTACTTGAGCTCTAAGGCCCCCGGGGCCTCTCAAAGAGAAATTTTCATTAAATTTTCTTTTTTATAAATATATGGGGGCCTATGCCGGGTCGGGGCCTGGGGCGGACCGCCCCCCTCGCCCCCCCCTCGGTACGCCACTGATATATATTATTAATATAATTGAATAAGATATTCTCATTGAATATACCTTGATTCGGATTTGACTTGATGGGATGTTTGGACCATCTACGTGTGCACATAGGCGCCGGAACGGGGGGGGGGGGGGGCAATGTACCCTTACCCCCCCCAATGTACCCTTGCCCGCCCCCCCTAGCATCCTATAGGAGGGGGCATAGGGGGACAATATGTCTTCTTTTATTTCATTTATTTTGAAAAATGATACATTTTTACTTTTGAAAAATAAAATCTTCAAATTATAAAAAGAAGAAAATTAAAAATATTTATTTCCTTCAAATAGTATAAATATAGCCTAAAAAATTTTTTGATAAAATCACTAGCAAATTTTTTTAAATTTTAATTTTATTAAAATTGTGATTTTATTTAAAATTTTTATGCTAGTACAGTGAAGGTCAATATCAAGTCCCACCAGGGGCGGATATAGGGGGGGGCCGGGGGGGGCGGGCCCCCCGAAATTTCCCTAACACATATACATATATAGGGATATACAGACATCAGCTCAACAAATTTTTCTGCAGGGTGGAAAACTTTGATTCCGCAAAAAGAAAAAATGTTCCGCAAAAAATTTCGTGTGAAAAAAATTTAGTTTCTTAAAAAAAAATTTTTCTCAAAAAAATTTTTGAGTTCGGGCCCCCCGAAAAAAATTTCTATATCGCCCCTGAGTCCCACCCATGCGTTTTCTACTTATGATTATTTCATTGTTTTTATAAAAAAAAAAAATGAAAATCTTTATTGGAAATTTTCTAGGTTTGAACCATGAAAGTATCCATTAAAAAATATATAATATTTTTATAAAACAATGATATAATCACAAGTAAAAAACGCATGGGTGGGACTTAATATTGTCCCTCACTGTACATACCGGGTATATTCGAACATAGGCAAAAAACATGAAACCAATACTTTCTCTCTATATATATACATGCTGTATATAGGCAAGAGAAGTAAAATTGCTAAAAATTAGTTAATTAATAATAAAGAATATCTGTTTATTCTTTTATGATAGACAGGACGGTAGCCAGGATTTTATTTTGGGAGGTTTGGACGACTTTCGTGATTAACCCACCTCAACTTACCTTATTTTTATTTATTTTCTGAGGAGGGGGTTGTTATATTATTATATATATGGTATAATTTTTCAAAAGAGATTTTTACTAGAAAATTATTGAGAAATCAAAACTACATATAACCCAATTCTACCCTAGAGATATTTGCCATCATTGCTTTAAACTTTACTCATTGCATTAAAACATTAGCAATTAATTGATTAAATTCTTAAAACAAAAATTTGAATAGCTTACAATTGTTCTCCTTCATTTATACTAGTCAGGTATCTTGTATTCGACTTTTTCATAATTATTTTCGATTGATTATAAAGTTCAAATCACAAAAAAATTGTAACTGAAAATCTTTCTTAATTAAGCCAATATTTAACACAAACTAAAATTTGATAAAGACTTATCTTTATGATGTCGCCAGATCCGATCCAATTAGACGAATAATTATTTCACCTTTTTATATATAAAAAAAAAATATATTCTTTAGAAGATAAAGGAAAGTTTTATTTCATAATAGTAACTACTTTATAATATTTCAAATCACAAAAGGAACGTTAAAAATAAAAACTTAACAAATACGCTAAGCAAACTGAGCATAAATTTGATTTTGATAATGTTAACCATTATCAGTGATGGCGCAGGGGGCGACACAGGGTGGTGAGAGTTGAGCAATTTTTATTCCCATAGTAATAAGTATAATTAAATATAATAACATTTATTAAATCAACTTTTTGTGATATTTATTTCGAGAGATTTATTTACTTACTAGATGAAATAATCTTATCGAGAAATTTGATAAGAAATTCTAAATAATCTAAGATATTTGTTAAGAGAATCGTTATAACAAGTCCCTCTCTTCCCCCTCTCCTACACTTTAAAAGTTTTTCTAGAAAATGTTATACTTTTTTTTTTTTTTTGGAATGGGTGCATAAGGTCCGAAGACCTATAATGACCAGTAGTCACATGCAGCCAGGAAGAAAATAAAAACAAATAGAGAAGCATAAAAGGGGAACTCAACTGCGGGAACTGAGAAGATGCCTGTTGAGATTAGACTTGAAAGTCTGAAGATTGTAGGTTTTGGGGAAGATAGACGCAGGGAGCTTGTTCCAATCACGGGACAAAGGAAGATTGGAATTGACTAATTAAATTAATCGTGAGGTTGTACAGCATAGGGATGCTGGGATATAATACCTCCCTTGTCAATTTCAGCGACACACATTGGCATGAATGGAGGGCTCATAGGACAAAGACCAGTGGCCGAAACGTCAGCCTGGAACGGCACAATAAAAAAAATAATTTTGGCTGCATATGTCTTGCAATTTTTTTTTGACTCCGCCATTTTAAAGAGCTAAAAAATAAGTCTATTTTTTTAGTTCTAATCAATCTCGTTAGAGCGAATTTTGAGAAAATTGAAATAAACTGAAAAGTTTCATCAGTAAAGTACTAGTACTTTTTGACCATAGGCGCCGAAACTGGGGGGGGGGGGCAAGGGTACATTGCCCTGGCTAGAAAAATAAAATTTTCTAAATTAAAAAAAATTAAATGAGTAAGAAATTCATTTTTTTCCAAATATTTTTGATAAAATCACTAGCAAATTTTTTAAAATTTTAGTTTTATTAAAATTGTGATTTTATTCAAAATTTTTAAAGTTTTATAGTAGATTTGTTTTTGTTTTATACTATTTGGATATATTAAATTATTTTAATTTTCTAAAAAAAAATTTTTTGCCCCCCCCCCTCCCCTCCCTCTGATTCAAATTCGTTCCGGCGCCCCTGTTTTTGACCGATTTTGTTCAAAAGACAAATGCCCCCCCCCCCCTTCCCCCGCAAATGAAGCCACTGGATAAGCCTATTTTGTTCACAGACAGACATACAAATTTTTTTTTTTAACTCAGGCGACCTCAAAACGTGTATAGGCCTATCATCAAAATCTCGACATCGAATTTTTGACATGAATTCAATACTTTCTCTTTATATATATGCATTAACATATTTAAAAGAGAAAAAAATGAATGAAAAAAACTTAAAAGGAAAGCTCTACAGAATCTGCCTCAGTTCTGGCTGGAGCCTGAAATTTTCTTATTCCAAACCACTTTGCTTTTCATTGTTGCATTAATAGCATCCCCTAAATTGATGAGCCCTGTTAATATCGGTATGAAAAAATGAATATTTTTGCTGGCACGCTTATTTTATAGACTGACTCCAGTGTAGAGTGGTTTTAAAGGAGTGTTTATATAATATTTAAAACAATAATATTCCCTACGTTATCCTCTTTAGCGGACAACCAGCTCTAAAGATTCCTAGACAATGGGCCGTAACTAAAATTCATTTGCCTGCTAAAAGATTTTTTATTTCGCCTTAACTAAAACAATAAATAAGTCCTATATCTAAATATAAATAAACGTGTTTTGTAAAATTTTGTTAAAAATATTTGAATTTCGTAAGACTCTTTCTATATTAAAAAAAAAAATTATTTATTAACAGTAAAATAATATATATATTTACACGAAACATGGGCGTACCCAGGATCAAAACTAGGGGGGGGGGGCAGGTCATCGTCGTTCAAATTATGACATAGCTATTTTTTATATAGAGGGGTAAAGCCTTCGAATTAAAGGCCTAAAAATCCTCGAGTCCTAACAAAAAGAATCATTCCCCGTTGTCATCCACCAATTTTGTTTCCTTTCATCACTTTATAAACATTTAATTTTTTTTTTGTTGCTTCTAGGGGGGGGGGGGCAGCTGCCCCCTCTGCCCCTCGCTGGGTACGCCCATGACACGAAATATATAATTTTAAATTTAGCGGCTAAAATTTGGTTTGAATTTTGCGCAAATTCCCTGCGTTCTGATTGGGTTACCCTAATGGCGGACAAAATTCTTTAAAATATCGGTGAAAATATCTAAGTTATTTGAGATACAAATTTAGAGACACTACTTGTCCTTAATTTGATTTCGTTTAAAAAAAAATTAATAGTATGCAGAGTTGGGTTTTATACACGATTTTGCAGTTTTATACAAAGATCGCAGATAAAACTTGTATAAAACGTATAAAATGTATAAAACTTGGATGCGCATGCGCAAACCCGACGAGAAAGGAAATTCAAATAAAATTTCATTTTTCAATTATTAACATTTTGATTATATTATTTTTTATACATGTATAAAACTATTGCGGATAAAACTAGGCCGATGTATAAAAGATATAAAACTAAAAAACCAACCCCCCACCCCTGAAAAAACAGCTTAAAAGCTTTTCATATTTTATAATGTTTTAAAGCATTGACATTGTTGTTTGCTTTTTATTTCGTGAATAATATAATCAAAATGTTAATAATTGAAAAATGAAATTTTATTTGAATTTCCTTTCTCGTCGAGTTTGCGCATGCGCATTCAAGTTTTTTTTTACATTTTATACGTTTTATACAAGTTTTATCCGCGATTTTTGTATAAAACTGCAAAATCGTGTATAAAATCCAATTCTGTCTATGGGCCACATTAGTATTTCTATCTTCCGTGAGAATCTAATAATGTTGCTAACATAACATTTTAAGTTTATTTGGTTTATTTAAAATTTTACCACGAACACTTGTGATTGTGATTTATTCCCTGCATGCTTGTGATTAAATGTATACACTAATTTTGTAATTTTAATTTTTTAATATTATTTAAAAGTGATATTTATTTTTTAATATTATTTAAAAGTGATATTATTTTTTAATATTATTTAAAAGTGATATTATTTTTTAATGAAAATATAATTATTTTCATTTTATTTTGCTCCAAATCTTGGATAAAGATACAGAACGCCAGTTATCTTCATTGGGACGATTTAGATAACAATTTGTTAAAGAAATGATACCTTCAGAAATTATTCCTGAACTTAAAGATGAGGATGGACCAATCATTGAAAAGGTAATTTATAACAAAAAACCATGAATTTCACTTTGGCTTATGGATTAAAACTTTATCAATATTGATAACCTCGTCCCTTTGTGCATTTGAATTGGAATATATTTTATTCTTGTTCTTCAACATATTAAACTGGTAGTGATTTTATTTTTGAGTGTGAGTGAAAATGTATTCAAATCCCAATGGCCCCGAAGGTTTCATAGAGGGAGAAGAGAATTGCCTTATCTACTAATTTAAATTGTTTATATAGGCATATATATATATATATATATAAAAATATTTTTTCAGGAATTATAGTCAAATCAAGTTTAAAGGCCACTACTTCGTGCCTGTAAATTTATTTCGACTATAGATTCTGATTTTAATTGATTTAAAAGGAATGTCTCTGAGATATACAAAAAGTTTGATAGTGTTTGTGTTTTTTTTTTGGGTGGCCACAATTTGCATACCAAGTCGAGGTATTATTTGATGTCTTCAAAGATTTTCTTTTATTTTATTTTCAGTATTAGTTAGTGATGGTTGGGTCGTTTACTGTCGGTTTGATTCCGAGGTGTGAATCTGCCTACTTCTTGAATGATCATGCTGATCACTCTGGATATACCAGTATATATATATATATATATATATATATATATATATTTATTTTAAGCTTCACACATATTCCAGGTTTAGGTAGATGGATTTTTCAAGTTATAAATAAGGAAAAATAAAATTTCTCTTATTATTTATTAAAAATTTATTGGCCAACTCGATGCGCAATCTAAGTTTCGTCCTATCCGACATCATCAGGGCCTCAATTTCAGAAGATCCATTTAAAGATACTCTCAATCATCTCAATTAGCCACCAGATGGTAAAAAATTGTTTCATACATATAATATTTGATCTTCAGTTTTTAAATTCCTTTTTCATATATATATACTGCCCCCCCCCCCCCTCCCCCACCCCCTCCTCTCCCTTTTTTTTTCCCTAAATTACAAGAACAACAATTTAGAAAAATGTTTTCCTGAGGTTTTTTGTTTTCTTATTTGTTTGATATCAATTCTTCAGAATTTAACATATACTTATATACAATTTTATTTCTTAATTACTAATTAATTAAGAAATAAAATTGTATATAAGTATTTTTATTTATTTCTTAATTAAGAAATAAAATTGTATATAAGTATATGTTAAATTCTGAAGAATTGATATCAAACAAATAAGAAAACAAAAAACCTCAGGAAAACATTTTTCTAAATTGTTGTTCTTGTAATTTATATATATATATGAAAAAGGAATTTAAAAACTGAAGATCAAATATTATATGTATGAAACAATTTTTTACCATCTGGTGGCTAATTGAGATGATTGAGATATATATATATATATTTTGTTCAAAGAACTCTCTTTAAAATAAAAGTTTCTTTATGAATATAATAACTCTATTCATGGAGCGAGCACAAAATATCCCAGTCCTGAGTATTTATCTCTCCTGATAACCCCATCGACGGATCATATTTCATTTCTTAAAATCTTGCACTATTTTTATATATATATTTTACATTTGTTTTAGGCCAACTCAGCTATTGATTATTATACCTTTGATGAATTGGCTGAAGATATTTCTGTTCAAAATGAAGTGGAAGTAGAATATACTCCGCTGGCAATTAAAAATGATCCAGATGCCACTGATTATGATGTCGATGATGAAAGACCTACAGACAGTCAATTGATGCCACCACCCCCATCCTCCACTACATCTGTCTCTACTCAGAATCTGAATGAAAAGGAAGAAAAGAAGATACGAACTCCTCTGGCTGCAATGTTACCTTCGAAATATGCGAATGTTGATGTTAGAGAAATCTTTCCTGATTTCAGAGTAGATAAAGTAAGTTCTTTTAATATAATATTAATTGCTAATAATAAATTTCAACATTCCAAGGATTAATTCAGCGTTTTTAAAGAGAAATTTTAGATTAAGAAAAATGTATCATTATTTAAAAAAATTTTGATTTCTTAAATAAAAATCATTATGTCTGATTAAGAATGTACATTTAAATAACAAATATTTCATATTAATAGGCGCTGCGGTTTTCAAAAATTTTCAAATCAAGTCATGTGCCTCAAATCTGGAGAAGTGTAAGAAAAAGAAATCAAAAGAAAAAGAATAACAAGAAAGATCCCCATCACGGACACAACGACAGTGAAGATCGGCCAGTCAAACGTCAAGGATGGCATTTTAATTATGGATCTATCCCTCCTCAAGACCAATGGGCATCTGATGACGAAGTAAGAAACTTTACACTTACCCTTTTAATTTAATATTAAATGACAATGCAAAAATTTGATTTGTAGAAATTGCAATTTTTCTATTTCTGTTTGGAAGACGGAATCTTATTCAAAAAGCCCAGCCATTCTGTAGCCTAGTTATAATATAAATTGTATTAATGTTTTTTTTTAAATTTTCAGGATAAATTGCTTTGTCCCGTGCAGGATACGTCTCAAACTGGCAAACAAGAACAAGGAGAAGTCTATGAAATGGGTCCTAAAGCAGCTGATTGGCGATTTGGTCCCGCACAAATGTGGTATGATATGATAGGGGTCCCAGAAAATGGAGACGGTTTCAATTACGGTTTTAAATTGAAGAAAAAGGTATGTTTTTGTTTTTATTTCTTTTAATTTAATTAATTTAAATTAAATAGTTTCAAAATGAAAATAAAAATTGAAAAATAAATAATTTTTAGACCGAAGAGGAAAAAATGGAAGAAATCAAGAAGAATGATGATAAAGATTTTCCTGATGATGCCTTTTTAATGGTTACACAAACTCATTGGGAAGATGAAGTTGTATGGGACGGGGAAGATATCAAACATCAGGTAGAAAATTGATCATCTCTTGTATTTTATTTTTATTTTATTTTTATATTAAAATAAAAAATAATTTTTCAGGTGATGCAAAAATTGAATTGTAAAACGAATGTAGCCGGTTGGATTCCATCAAACGGGAATAGAACCGCGCAAGCATTCAGCCAACCAGCAAAGGGAGCTGTACCTCATGTCGTTGGAGGAACCGTTCGTCTTGGAGGGACTGGAAACGCTGCGAACAAAAATTCTAAACAACTGTAAGTTTCTATTTAGAGGGGGGGGGAGGGGGGGACTTCAAAATCAACCTCCGCTCTCCATGGGATATGACCCAAGACTAGATATTTTAGGAAACTGATATAAGAGAAGTAAAAACTAAAATTGATATATTCCAATAGAAACGGATTGGAAAGTATTTCAAAAGGGTTAACTTTCTTTTTAGGAAACCTTCACTAATTATAAGTGTGCCCCCACAATTTGAAAAATGTATATACAAATACAAATTTTTTAAATTCTTTCTTTATAATCTCTGAATAATAATAGCGTCAGAGAGTGCCCGGAGCATGCGTAGTGAGGAAGGTCATATGCTCATAAACGAAGAAGCAATACGCTTTTCCTTAGAGCACATGCGCCGGACGCCCTAGGATGCTTAATCGAACAGACCTAATATATTCATTTTATTTTCTCTTAATATTAAAAAAAATTGCTAAAATTTTTTAAATGAAATTTATATATACAGCATTACATACACATATATATAGGTAAAAGAAAGTAAAAAATAAAAATAAACATTTGTTTTCGTTTATATAACGTTTGAATGTTTTTTATAGGGTCTATATAGCTTATTTTTCTAAATTTTTTGTGCTATAGATTAGATATCTCTTCTTGGATTGAGTCCTATGGAGGGAGGTTTGAACTCTCAAATCCCCCCTCCCTGAAGCCAAAAAATGTCTTTTATTTCTAATAATATTATATTATTATTCATAAGAAATAGGTAGTCCTAATATATATATTTATATATATATTTCATTTACAAATTACTTATTATATATATTAATATTATTATTATTTTACTTTTTAACAAACTTCTTCTTTAACAGAATAATGAAACAACAGCTCAACCGATTAGATGAAACGCAAGATGACACCTGGTATTCTATTTTCCCTGTTGAAAACGAAGAGCTTGTCTATGGCGTTTGGGAGAATGATGTGATTTGGGATTGTGAAAATATGAATGAAATACCCAAGCCAAAAATTCTAACTCTAGATCCAAATGATGAGAATATCATATTGGGAATCCCTGATGATATTGACCCAGCAAAACAACGTTCTGATTTAGTAGCAAGGAAAGGTAAAGTCAAAAATTCACTTCCTCATGTGAAAAAATCGAAATTATTGTTGGGCAAAGCCGGAATGATCAACGTGATGGAAGAAGATACTCCACCGCCTCCTCCCAAGTCTCCGGACCGAGATCCATTCAATATTTCAAATGACAGGTAATTACCCTTTACATTTATTTATATTGAATAATGCAATCTTGGTTAAGATTATTAGGATAATAAAGTAAAAAATTAATTCAAAATCTTTTATTTATCCAACTTTTGGGAAAAAACCGTGGCTCATTCAAGGAGAGACGGATTATGGGCTAATAATGGTTTATAATATTTTAGGATATGGAGGAAAAGGAAAAGTAGCTCCAATTTTAACATTAAAACGATATAATATTTAACTCCGTTTTCGCTGACTAGGGCCAGCTTGCAGCTCTCCCTCGCCATCCCTTAATTATGACGAATTTCTTACACTTGTTTCTGATAATTTTTTTTACAAGCAACAAGAAATTCACCCACCGGAGAGAAATTAAAAATTAAAATTCCCGTCCCAAAGATAGTTCAATTTAAATCGAAATTTGTTTTATTTATTATTCCTTTGTGCAGCTAAACTTTGCATTCAAACTTATTCAATCACCTCATATATATCATAAAAGTTATTATTTATATTCTAACTTAAATAAATATATTTTTTTATTCTACAATATTTTAGATTTTATAAGCCAAAATCTTCCGAATCTTCCCTTCGACTGAAATTGGGAGGCGGCCTACAACATTCAACTCCAGTTGTGGAATTACGAGCTCCTTTCATACCAACTCATATGGGCCCAATGCGACTGCGAAATTTCCATCGAATGCCAATAAAGAGATACAGTCATGGTGCTCTCTCTTCGCCTGGACCTCATCCTGTGCTACCCCTGCTCAAACACATCCGTAAAAAAGCCAAGGTATTTGAAAAAGAAAGCCCAATGGCCTACGGCTAAGCGGGTGAATAAATAAATAAATAAATAAAACAGAATCATTTTACAAAGAAAAATATTAAATAATATTAATATAACATCGAATATAAATTTAATTCTAGCAAAGAGAACAAGAAAGAGCTGCTAGTGGCGGGGGCGATGTGTTTTTCATGCGGACTGCTGAAGATCTCACTGGAAGGGATGGCGAATTGGTTCTCGTCGAATTCTGCGAAGAACATCCACCTCTTATGAATCAAGTATATTTCATTAACCCTTTTTTTTCTTTATTTTTACTTTCTCTTAGAATTGTATTGTTATAAATTTAATTTCTTGCAGGTTGGTATGTGCTCCAAAGTGAAAAATTATTACAAACGAAAGGCCGGGAAAGATCAATGCCCTCAAGAATATCGCTATGGTGAAGTTGTATACGCACATACTTCCCCATTTTTGGGACATTTAACTCCAGGCCAATCTATACAAGCGGTCGAAAATGACATGTATAGAGCTCCAATTTATGAACATAAGCCTCTAGAAACAGATTTCCTTGTTATAAGAACACGGTATGTTCATTTTAAAATTTGATTTAATTTTAAATTCTCAAATGTGTTTATTAAAACTTTTGTCGTTTGTATTATTATGGGAGTTTTTAATTGTATTGACCACATTTTGTATTAATTATTTATTAACTGTACAACGTTTCGACTGCTAATTCTGCAGTCGTTTTCATTTAGTGTACATTTTCTCCGACTCAAGTGAACTAACCTTTAAGGAAGAGTTACGTGTATTTTATATACGACGTCTACTGACATTCCTATGAAGTAAGGCACAAACTTCAGCGTCATATACATTCCCATGAAATTAGACACAATCATCGATGCAAGAAATGTTTACATAAAAAGCATGATGTTTTTTGAATTTGATTTTTTAACATAAATGTTCAAATCAAATCATACTAAATGAGGAAAAAATGTTAATTATTGATAGATACGTATTGGATATGTATTAGATATGTTTGATCATTGTATTATATTATTGGAATAATTTAATAATAATATTTTGTACCATTTATGTTAAAAAATCAAATTCAAAAAACTTATGGTAACATCATGCTTTTTATGTAAACAATTGCTTGGTCTAACTTCATAGGAATACTGTAGATGGCGCTGACGTTGTTTATAAAATGCATATAGGTGTTTCTTAGAGGTTAGTTCACTTGAAAACAACTCCAGAATAAACAGTCGAAACGTTGTACAGTATTTATATTTTTAATAAAGAATTAATACAAAATGTGATCAATAATTTGGCCATATGGACATTTGTCTAAGGCCATTCAAAATGAAAATGAAATGAATGATCAATAATTAAAAACTTCCATAATAATATTAAATCCTCTTTGAACTTTAAATAGATACCTTCCTACACCTTACCTTGTGTTTTATTTTTAAATATTTTCAGTCATCAATATTACATTCGAGAGGTTGATGCATTGTTTGTTGCTGGCCAACAATGTCCTTTGTATGAAGTTCCGGGACCCAATTCCAAGAGGGAGAATAACTTCGGGCGAGACTTCCTACAAGTATTTATTTATCGGCTGTTTTGGAAAAGCCGAGATCTTCCTCGTCGAATAAAAATGGATGATATCAAAAAAGCATTTCCTTCTCACAGTGAGAGCAGTATCAGAAAAAGGTTAAAACTCTGTGCGGATTTCAAACGTACTGGTAAATAAAATTATTTTACTTTATTATTTTACTAGGATAATATTGGATATATTGAAAAGATCAATAATTTCTGTAATTTTCTTTTTAGGAATGGACTCCAATTGGTGGGTTATTAAACCTGATTTCCGATTGCCCACCGAGGAAGAAATTCGAGCCATGGTTTCTCCAGAACAATGCTGCGCTTTTTTTAGTACGAGAGCTGCCCAACACCGCCTTAAGGTGATTACTTACTGGAAATGTTTTAGAATAATTAATAATTAGGCAACGAAGCTGGTCTTTAGCAGATCTAACTCTTAACATTTTAAGCAAACAATTATTTCCCGGTTTATTTTTTTGTATAACACTTTAGTGCAAGGTTTAAATTCTAAATGAACGGTCTTTTTAATTATTTTACATTAATTTATACTTTTCTTGATATAGACCTATTCCTTTTCATGTATATATATATATTTTTTTATTTTTATTTTAATTTTTTTACCCATAGGACGCTGGATATGGAGAAAAATTTACACAAGAAGACGACGATGAAGAAATGCAAGTAAAGATGGATGACGAAGTTAAAGTGGCTCCATGGAATACAACCCGAGCATATATCCAGGCAATTAACGGCAAATGCTTACTACAATTGGCTGGACCTGCTGATCCCACAGGATGTGGAGAAGGATTCTCATACGTTCGGGTTCCAAATAAACCTACGGTATAAAATCATTTGATTTTCATTCCTAAAACTGCCAATTATAACATGAATTAATTTTAATTTTTTTTTATTCAGCAAACTAAAGAAAAACAAGAGACTCAACCAAAAAGATCACTTATAGGAACTGATGCGGATTTAAGGCGTCTTTCTCTTAATAATGCTAAAGCGCTTTTGAGAAAATTCGGTGTCCCTGAAGAAGAGGTATAATTTTATTATTGTTATTTATATTCATAATTAAATATTTTCTTTATATTAATTTATTTCTTATTTATAGATTAAAAAACTCTCTCGTTGGGAAGTAATTGATGTGGTGCGTACTTTATCAACTGAAAAGGCCAAGGCCGGTGAAGAAGGAATGACCAAGTTCTCAAGAGGAAATCGTTTTTCGATTGCAGAACATCAAGAAAGGTAATTTTATTAAATTAATTAAATAGATTAAAAATTAAATTATAATCCATAGATTCTATATAAAAGCAATAATAATTTTTTAGATATAAAGAGGAATGTCAACGTATATTTGAACTTCAAAATAGAGTACTCTCATCTCATGAAGTTCTTTCCACGGATGAAGGAGAAAGTTCAGATGAAGATAGTTCAGATATTGAAGAAATGGGCAAAAATATTGAAAACATGTTGAGCAACAAGAAAACAAGCTCGCAACTCTCTTTGGAGAAGGAAGAACAAGAGAGGCAAGAGCTGGTTAAGACTTTGATGGGAGAAGGCATTAGTGGAAGTGGCGCAGGCGGCGATCACGATTCGAGAAAAGCAAAAGATAAGAAAAAAGAGGAGGATGAATTAGCAGCGATTGCAGGGTAAGCAAATTTTCTACTTTTATTGATTGATTGATTGTGAAGGATCTTTATCTCTTCGTGTTAGAATATAATTATAAATTACATACAAACCAACAATGAAGATACTGGACAAGTGATACTTTTGGAATTCCACTTTTTCAACAAATGATTATTATTAGGTGCATTTTTCGCAAAAAATTAATTCAAAATATAAATTTGATAAATAAGTCAGAAATTTAATGGAGTTTTAAATATTGTCATAAATTAAATGCATATCAAAAATTGATTCGATTCATAATTTAAATCCAAAAGAACCAATAATAAACTTTTGTTGAAAAAGTCGAAATTCATTGGTATCATCTTTTAAGAAGACATTATTACATTATTTCTTAGTTTTTTTTATAAGATATACGGTATATATATAGGGCTGTACAGGAAGTCATTTCGTTTTTTTCCAACAAAAGACGTAATTGTATTTTTTCACAGCTAACTTCACAATTAAGCCGCAGAAATGTATTTTACCAGGTGAAATAGCAAGGCTTTTTCGGCAACTTAGGCCATATAATATTTCATACGATAACTGTTATTAATGAATATATATATATATTGGGGACCAGGCATTCATGCCTGGATTATGTTTTGATGGAGTTCAGTCACATACACACGTACAGAAGAATTATATATATAAAGATAAGGTTAGGTAAGAGAGAGTAAAAAGTAAAATATGCCTAAAATGCTGCTTTTTAATTTCCATATTTGAAAGGTCACCAACAAAAATCTACTGCGTAGAATAAATCTAACTTTTTCACTAGAAAGCCTTGCTATATCAGCTGTCAAAATATTTAAAGGTTATGCGGCTTAAGTGTGAAGTTAACTGTGAAAAAAATGCATTTAAATTCTTTGTTGGGAAAAACGAAATGACTTTCTGAACAACTAATTATATGTTTTTTTTTAAATATATATCTATTTTAATTTATATTTTTTGAATACTTCTCAGCTTTGGTGCTAGTCAACCTGGTCGAGTGCTTAAAATTTATCGAACTTACCGTGATGGTGAAGGCAAAGAATATACTCGAATTGAAAAGGTTAGCACACCAGCCGTGATTGATTCTTATATTAAAATTCGAACAGCTAAAGATGAAAATTTGATCAGACAATTTTCAACTTTGGATGAACAACAAAAAGAAGATATGAAACGAGAAAAAAGAAGAATCCAAGAGCAATTGAGGAGAATCAAACGAAATCAGGTAATTATTAAAATGATATTTAGATTAAAAGTTATCTTTTGTATTAATATTTGTATCTATTAATTTATTTTAAAGGAACGCGAACGGGGTCGACATGGAATGCTCCCGCCTTCTGCTGTCTCATCTTACCAACACCAAGCTGATCAAATAAGCCCCAAGTCTTCTGTTCTATCAAATCTCTCCTCATTCTCTAGCGGCACTACTAGTACATTTAAAATAGAAAACGGAACTCTTACTGGAACTGTTACCTCTTCGGCTTCACAAGGCAATGTGATTTTGAGTGGAAGTACGGGTTCTATCAACAACACACCAAAACCAGCAACTCCTCATACTTCAAATTCATCGTTACATACTCTAAGCTCATCGATTACATCAGCTAATACTTTTTCCAACACCTCATCACATTTAAAAACAACATCGTCATCTGAAACCAACCGTTTTCCAACAAACACAAATACTTCAATTTCTTCAAATACATCAAATGTGTTTACTCCCATTAATATCAAAACCGAAAATCCTGTTTCAACTCCTATAAGTGCAAGTCCAAGTACACCGGTTTCTTCCACTTCATCTACAACTCCAAGTAAACGAAGGAGACCAAAATTAAAATCAGATTTGAAACTCAAATGTCGAGCTAGTGGAAATGTAAGTAAAAATCGCTCTTTATTATGCCTCACCCTGTATTTCCTAAAAAAACTTCGATTGAATGATAATTGCACTCAGACTGTCACTATATTGATTGAAAATTGATTAAAATTATTTATTTTCAGGTTGGACATATGAGAACAAACAAAGCCTGTCCTCTTTACCAAACAAACGGTCCTGCACCTTTACTTAATGTGGCTATGATTAAAGAACAAGAAAAAAAAATTGAAAAACCATTAAGCGTCGATGACGAAGAACTTGTCTATGTCGAAGGCACTAAAGTTAAATTAAACAGCAAACTTCTGAAGGTATATCACTTCATTATCAATTAATTTATTAAAACAATTAAAATGTACTAATTAATTTTTTTTCTTTAAATAAAAAGCAGGCTGAGGAAATGAAACAACGTTCGCTATTACTTAAAGTACCTAAGGAGTCGATTAATTCTAAAAAACGAAAACGTTCCGTTAATGAATCACATTGTGATTATTTGAAGGGACAGAATAGACCAGCAAATCGTCGTCGGACCGATCCTCTGGTTGTTCTATCTTCGATGTTAGAATCTATTCTTAACGAAATGCGAAATCTTCCAAATGTTCAACCTTTTCTTTTTCCCGTTAGTTCGCAAGGTAGAGTACTTAATATTTTTAAATTCTTGTTATAAACAAACTTTTATTTAAAAAAGTTTTATATTTTATAATCATATCTTAAAATATTTCTCTTTTTGTTTTAAAGATTGCTCCAGATTATTATAAATTTATTCAACGTCCAATGGATCTTCAAACTATAAGAGAA
Source organism: Euborellia annulipes (assembly GCA_023213315.1). Classification (NCBI taxonomy): domain Eukaryota; kingdom Metazoa; phylum Arthropoda; class Insecta; order Dermaptera; family Anisolabididae; genus Euborellia; species Euborellia annulipes. The sequence goes on along the minus strand of JAKCPI010006469.1, from coordinate 97,883 downwards.
AAACTTCGTCAAAACAAATATCAAAGTCGAGAGGAATTCCTTGCCGATGTCAATCAGATCGTTGAGAACTCAACTCTTTACAACGGGGCGAAGAGTGTACTCACGATAATTGCCAATACGATGTTAACTAAATGTGTGAATCGTTTGGCAGAGATGGAAGACAAATTGATGAGACTTGAAAAGGCAATCAATCCTCTTTTGGATGATAATGACGTCGTCGCACTTCAATATATTCTTGAGAGTGTCCTTAATAACAAACTTAAAACGATGTCAGAGTCCCGGCCATTTCTCAAACCAGTTAATAAGAAACAGGTGAGTTATTTTATTTATTTAACAAAAACAAAGAAAGCCCCCGGTGGCGTAGTAGGTAGCGTGCCTACCTCCTATACCAAACGTCGCGGGTTCGGACCCAGGCAGTCCGATGATTTTATTTAAGCCATTTGGATACCAGATGGCTTAAATAGAAATGCCTGACCCCACAATTGATATATTCTCTACAACGGTTATCGTCAAAGTCTTATATGGCCTAAGTTGCCGAAAAGACTGTGTGAATGTGACTGTGAATGAGAAAAAGTGTGAATGTTTTAAAAAGAAGAAGAGAAAAAACAAAGAAACTAATAAATAATATTATTTTAGGTTAAAGATTATTATAATGTGGTCAAAAATCCAATGGACCTAAAAACTATTACCAAAAAGGTTTCTTCTCTCAAATATCACAATAGTAGTGAATTTATTGCTGATGTTGAACAAATTCTTACAAATTGTGTCTTATATAACGGTAAAGACTCAATTTATAGATCAAATGCTGAAGCTTTAGTACGAGTCTGTCGACATACTCTCGAAGAGGTATGTAAGATTAAGATTAAGTTCCGAAATCTCTTGATTTGTTTCAATTTTAAAAGGAAATTAATTAATTTTTTCTCGTTTAGTATGGCGAGCATCTCAATCAGATTGAGAAGAGGATTAGTAATACACAAGAAAGGGCCCTTGAACAGGCAGATATGGATTCTTTGGGAACTTGGCTGCCAGGAGAAGCTCGCGGGGTAATGATTTATTTTTATTATTTATTTTCATTTAATGAAACCGATCACACATCTTTATTTTGTTGTATTAAAGCGATTCGGGAGGCAAAGCTGTTGTGTGCGTACAGCCGTACAAATGCATTACCCTTTGAAAATAAATGAAATTTTTAAATATTACTAAAGAATAATCTGATTTATTGCTTTTTACCGTTATGAGCGTTCCAGTTTAAATAGATTTAAATTGTTTCTTCTCTGAATTTCTGTAACCGTATACATTTTTCAGAGTGGATCATGTATAATTAATATTGTAAAATTCACATTTCAGAGCCAGACAAATTCACCTACTACTACTATTGGCAAAACGCATATCGACGAATTTGATTTTGTTGATGTGGAAGGCGATATTGAGGGAGCAGCAGGTGCTTCGAATGGTAGCCGAAAAGCCAAACATGTACTTGAAGAAGATTTACAGTTCTCAAGCGAAGAGGACGATACGATTATGTCGGATGGAGGTGGTCTTGGAGGATCTGGAACTGGAGGAGGCCAACTCATCCATGGGGAACCTCTTCCAGACGACGATTCACAGCAGGCAGCAGAAGCAGATATGGATTCTTTGGGAACTTGGCTGCCAGGAGAAGCTCGCGGGGTAATGATTTATTTTTATTATTTATTTTCATTTAATAAAACCTATCACACATCTATATTTTCTTGTATTAAAGCGATTCGTGCTTTCACATGTTTTTGTCGATAAGATGGCTTTAGGGGTCTTAAAAATTTAGCCAAACAGTCCTACTATTACAAATATTTGCTGGTAGGGCTAAATTTAATCTCATGTATTTGGATTTCCGTTGATCTTTTATTAATGAATAGTTTGTAAATATTAATATCTATTTTATATCATTTATCATTTATATCAGCATAAAAATATATAAACATAGACTTCTAAAGGATCTCATGATGCTGGCTTAGACTAGCTTGGCATCTTTTGCAAGAGTGCTAAACTATTGTATTTGACCGTTAATTTTTAAATAAATAAGAAATTTATTTTTTACTTTGGTCCCATTTCATTTAATTATTAATAGGTTGGATATTAATGATTTTTACATTTTTAGATTTAAAAAAAAAATTACAATTTTAATGAACACTCTTGTATATATTGGAGCTGGGAGGAATAAAACCAGCGTTGTCGAATACCTTTACACTTTTATTCAAGCAGACGTTTCGGTAACCATAACGGTTGCCATCCTCAGTGCCAATGAAAGTTTTTTTAAGGTGTCCCTGTCATATATGATAATATTATAATATAAAAACTTTCATTGGCACTGAGGATGCCAACCGTTATGGCTACCGAAACGTCTGCTTGAATAAAAGTGTAAAGGTATTCGACAACGCTGGTTTTATTCCTCCCAACTCCAATCTCGCATACCCAGTATACAACTTAATTTACTCTTGTATATAGTTTTTTCGATTTACAAAAAAATGTGTTTGGTGGAAAAGGATAGTTTTGCATCTCAGCTCCACATTTGACCTATGGATCCTGGCATAAAAAAATTACTTCGAGTCTTATAATTTGCTTAGGAATGAATCTAAGGCTGAACGCACTCCAAATGAGCAAATAGCTCTTCGACAAAACGTTTTGTCCAAGAGCAAAACGTTTTGCTCAATGCCAGTGCACCGATTAGGCAAAATATTTTGCCATTGAGCGTTTTTGCTCAATCGGTGTGCGTTCAGCCTAACAAATGCATTAGCCTTTGAGAATAAATGAAATTTTTGAATATTACCAAAGAATACTCTGATTTAAATTACTTCTTCTCTGAATTTCTGTAACCGTATACATTTTTTTCAGAATGGATCATCTATACTTATAGAAGATTTGCAGATCTCAAGCGAAGAGGACGATACGATGTCGGATTGAGGTGGCTTGTGGAGGTCCTGGAGGATCTGGAACTGGAGGAGGCCAACTCATCCATGGGGAACCTCTTCCCGACGACAATTTACAACAGGCAGCAGAAGCCATGGTTCAGCTTGGTAATATGAGTTCAGGGCCGCAGACAGACGTGACGCCCCCCCCCCCCCCAAAAAATAAAAAAGTTTTTTTACTATGTAAAAGGCTATTGTGGCCTTCATGCCAACAATTTTTTACACAGTTTTTGGCACAACTTTTGAAATAGTTATACATAGCTTACAATACTTATTTAAATAAATGGTCGGACTAAGCCGAGCGCACAACTTTGCCCACCCACTATTCAAGAAAAAAATATTTGTTCCCACCCCCTAGAGCCCCCCCCCCCCTGATGGTCCGATGTTATACATATTATATATCATTTTACTCGGGAGGAAATCTAGTTTCTGATTATATAGAAAAATAATTGTGTGGTTTTATGAAACCACGGTGCAAGTGAAACCTTTTTCGGATCGTAGGCGTTTAACTGAACATTTTCAGAAAATTATTCAATTAAGCTAAGGTTATTAAAATCTCTTTTTTAATCTCAACTTTAATAATTAGAAAATGATGAATGAAAATGGGAAATCAATAGAGGCATATTAAAACTGTGGACAATACATGTATTTATTTAGTAACTAGCCGCGCCGCCCGCCTTCGGCGGGCGGCACGTCTAGTCAGAGGGCTTCGCCCCCCTGGAGCCCCCACCAGCTGGCTCGGGCCCGCCTGCGATGGACCCTCACCTTTTCGTAATTATGGGAAACTGGCTGGCCTCTAGACAGGGGGTCGACACAAAAAATCTGGTGTGACAAGCACAGAACACAACTTTCGATTACCGAAGGTAAGAGAAAGTTGTGTGCCAGTCACACCAGATTTTTTTAAAAAATTATATTTTATCAATTTAAAAATTGAATTATTAAATCGCACAATTATTTTTTTATAATTCGATATATATATTAAATTTCAACTTTCTTTTTTTTGTCGTTACGGATTGTGACGTAATGACTTGTAGCGTCACGGCCCAAAAGAACTTTCTGAGGTCTGGAATATCATTTTTCAATTAATTAGATCCTAGAGAAGCGTCATTTTAAATTTTAATAAAATCGAGTGAAAAATAAATAAATTTTAGTGGGGGGACGTCCCCCCCAAAAGAACTTTCTGAGGTCTGGAATATCATTTTTCAATTAATTAGATCCTAGAGAAGCGTCATTTTAAATTTCATTAAAATCGAGTGAAAAATAAAAAATAAAAACAATAATTTTAGGAGGGGGGGGGGGGCAAGGGGGCGTAGAGCGGAAATTATATAATAGTATAGATATAGATCAGTGGTTCCCAACCGGTGTGCCCCGGCACCCAAGGGTGCCGCGAGAATGCCTAAGGGGTGCCGCGAGATATTTAGATAAAAAAAATAAAATAAAGAGATGAAGATAGGGGCAGCCTGGTGGATATTATTGAAAAGGGTGAATAAATAGATCCAGAGCTAGTATTCAGGCAAATTTATTCGGATTATATCCCTCCGCTATGCTAAAATAAAGAGGCGAAAAAATAAAGTTTTGCTAAAAAAAAGGTCAAATGATTAAATGGAAGCGGCAAAATTTTCCGTAGATCGGAAAAAATTAAGCTTTGCCAAAAAAAAGGTCAAATGATTTTCACGCAAGGGAAAAAAAATTTGCCCCAGGGTGGAAAAAAATTTCGATTTGATAGGGGAAAAAAAGGAAGGGTGCCGCTAGTGTGTAATATTATTCCGAACGCACCTTTGGGGTGCCGTGGACTTCAAAAGGTTGGGAAACGCTGATATAGATAATCAATTTTGTTTTATATAGGCTTATTTTATCTATATTTTGATGAAATAAGTATAAATGCCGTAGTGTAGTAAAAATACCTGGTGTGAGTCGCCATGACGTCACAGCTAGTGACGTCAGGGCTTGTAGCGTCATGGCTTTTTACGTCACGGGTTGTAACGCGACATGCTGAAAGAAGAACCAAAAAATTCGTATCGATATCAGAGGCGTACCGAAGCAGTTGGGGGCCTGGGGCGGCACTAGAAGAGGGGCCCTTTTATTTAATTTTTTTTTTTTTGGGGGGTGCTCATCTTTAAATATGCTTCTCCTCCATACACAAAAATATTTTAAAAATACTGTATAACCCTGAACGCCAATGGCCCGGGGCCACTCAAAGAGAAATTTTCATTAAATTTTGTTTTTACTTGAGCCCTGAGGGCTCCGGGGCCTCTCATAGTGAAATTTTCATTAAATTTTTTTTTTTTTATAATTATATGGGGGCCTATGCCGGCTCGGGGCCTGGGGCGGACCGCCCCCCTCCCTCCCCCTCCCCCCCTCGGTACGCCACTGATCGATATAATAAAAGTTTCACTTAAAAAATTATAGGTTAAATAAGAAAAAAATATTTGACCCCCCCCCCCCCCTAGAGCCCCGCTTGATGGTCCGATGTTATAGATATTATATATCATTTTACTTGGGAGGAAGTCTAGTTTCTGAATATATAAAAAAAAATTATAGGTTATGTAAGAAGAAAATTTATGACTCCCCCCCCCCTAATGGTCCTTTGTTTACCAAAAGCTTTTCAGTTCTTGGCCTCTACCCCTAGTTTATGGGTTCAAAATTTCAAAACAATTGAATTAATAGTTTTTGAGATTTCGTTGACGAAAAAAATTACCACAGACATACACACACACACACACACACAAGTTCCAAAAACTACTTAAGGTGCGCGTCTCGGGGTGCTAATTTTGGGACTTTCCAGCTGCCACAATTTTGAAGCTATCAACCTCAAATTTTTTTTAAATTAAAGCTATTTAAAATATCTACAAATAATAGAAGCCCTTTTTTTGATTTTCGAAAAAAAAAAAATTTTTTTAGATTAATCGCATTAAATAAAAGATATTTTAAAAAAAGGAGCTCTATAAGTTGTAGATAATTAAATTAGTAATCATTGTGTTAAAAAATAATTAATTTTTTGCCTTTAATTAATTAGCTGGAAAGTCTAGAATTAAATGGAACAAGTTACGTGTATTCCAATAGGGGAACACTAACGCCATCTCGTGCCGCCTCTATCCAATCGTGCTTTAACGGTTTTTCGAGACGCGCACCTTAAATGGATTCAGGGAACCTCAAAACGCATTTTGGCAACTTCAGAAAAATTTCGATTTTTTTTACGATTACATTAACTTTACCTGTCCAACCTACGGTTGATGGGCAAAGTTAATAAAGTTATTTAAAAAATTTTCAAGGTTTCCTAAACAAAGAGTTAGAATAATTTATCGAGGCCAGATCCGGACAGAGGATTTCCGGGGGAATCTGGTGGTATGGAAAATCTTTTGAAAATTAGCCACTGAAATCTGCTGAAAAAGTTTTTAGCTATCCTGAGTCGTGAAAAAGATCAAACTTGATTTGAGCTTAAAGGGCCCAGGCCCCCTAAGGAAAAAAATTTCAAGAAAATGATTTATTTTAATTGAAATTTTAAGATTTGAGCTCAAAGGGCCCGGGCCCTCCCATGAAAAAAATTTCAAGAAAATGATTTTTCTTTTAATTGAAATTTTACCATGAAAATTATTTTTTATTAGAATTTTAAAGTGGGAGTGCAATGAGCCCGGGCCCCCTCGGAGGGCCCGGGCCCTGGGGATATAGCCCCCCCCCCCCCCTCCCCCCCGTCTGCGGCCCTGTACGAGTTGTAAACCTATGAATCGAATGTCCAGGTTCACAAGTCACCTCCAAAGAGGATTTTTATTTTATCTAACTAAAATCTAATCTTTATATACTTGATAAGTTTGAAGGAATCTAATCTTTATATTTCGATCGGCTCATAGTTTACAGTTTGTAGAATTTCTGAACCTCCGTTGAGGTTCTCCTCTTGCCGAACATGATAAGTTTTGTATTTGAGATGTTCATTGGGATTGTTAAAAGGAATTACCAGGTATACTCAAATCAGTTAGTTCAGGTTTTTAAATTTGAAAGAAATAATATTCAAAAAAATATATATTGAGTTAAGATAATTAAGAGGATGTGTTCATTTACAATTATTCCACAATTGATAAATTGTTTTATCATATATATATATATATGTATATTTTTGTTTTATGAAATGAAAAAAAAATCTTTATTCGATAAATAATTTGGTTTGTCTAAAACGGTATATTTTCATTTTTCTATTTGTTATTTCGGTTGCCGTAGCATTAATGATTTAAAATGATTAATAAAAATATATATGTGTAATCGTTTGTGTGTGTTTTTTCTTTTATTTGTTTCTCTATCTCCAAATTCTTCCACAAAGATAAATATTATTTTTTTTATTATTCTACCTCCTTCTTTCCACAACAATTTCCTTCTCTACTTTCCACGAAGATCTATTTTTTTAATTATTAATTTCCTATTTCTCCTGCTTTCCACAAAGATTTAATTTTTTTTTTTTATTACTTCTCCGTATAAATAAACTTGTTTTGTAAAATTTTGTTAAAAATATTTCAATTTCGTAACAAGCTTGCTTCGTATCTGTGTATTTTTGTTCATTTTTACATATTATAAATTTTTTTATTTCTTTTTTGTATTCCGTACCCCAAAAGGTATAAAATATATTAATCTGTATTTTTTTTTAAATAGTTTATCTTTCCAAAATATCTGATGTTTATGTTATAAAAAATACCCAGACTCTATATTTAAAACAAAAAAAAATAAATTATTTATTAATATTGTGTTCAAAGTAGTGGCTGTGAGATGTGAGATGTTATTAATATTATTTAACACTAAAGTAATATATTTACACCAAATACATAATTTTAAATTTAGCGACTAAAAGCTTTTAAGCTGTTTTTTCAGAGGGAGGAGGTTGGTTTTTTACAGTTTTATATCTTTTATACATCGGCCTAGTTTTATCCGCGTGTTTTATCATGTATAAAACCGTGTATTATACTCGGCGGGATAAAACCTGCCAATTAGTATTTCTATCTTCCGTGAGAATCTAATAATGTTGCTAACATAACATTTTCGCATAGATAATTTTAAGTTTATTTAAAATTTTACCACGAACACCTGATTAAATGTATACACTAATTTTGTAATTTTTATTTTTTAATATTATTTAAAAGTTATATTATTTTTTAATGAATCTATAATTATTTTCATTTTATTTTGCTCCAAACAAATGTAAGCATTATGTACTTAAAATTGATTTAGAAAAAATTTAAGGTTAAGTTAGATAATTCTTAATAAAAGAAAGAAAATCAATGATTTTTGTATTTTAAACCCAAAGACTTATACTAATGATCATCAAATTGGTCCAGTTCTACACAAACATTCAAACAACCTGATAGTTATACAAATGCTTGTCTGAAAAAAAAAATCCAAAAACAGATTACAATAATTCTCTCTCTTGATCTATTACATTCTCCATTCCTATCTCAGCAAAATTTTAAAATTATTTCTACGAATAATAAAATTATAACTCATGGACAACTCAAAAATTCCTTTTCTACGATTTTGTTTTTAAATTTTTGTTGTTTTTTTACAGATCTAAATGGAAGACAGTGATGATGAAAGAGAAGGTGATCTTACTAGATTCCTCTTTGGAAATATTGATGAATCAGGAAATTTAGAATGTGATTTCCTGGATAAAGATGCAGAACGCCAGTTGTCTTCATTGGGACGATTTGGTTTACAATTTGTTAAAGAAATGATACCTTCAGAAATTATTCCTGAACTTAGGGATCAAGATAGTGGTAGTTCTGACAATGAATATGTAAACAACGTAAATGATGACGATGGACCAGTCATTGAAAAGGTAATTTATAACAAAAAAACCATGAATTTCACCTTGGCTTATGGGTTAAAACTTTATCAATATTGATAACCTCGTCTCTTTGTGCATTTGAATTGAAATATATTTGTTTCTTGTTCTTCAACATATTAAACTGGTAGTGATTTTATTTTTGGATGTTGGTGAAAATGTATCCAATCCCAATGGCCCTGAAGGTTTCATAGAGGGAGAAGAGAATTGCCTTATCTACCAATTTAAATTGTGGTTAATCTTTACTATAGGACTCCAAGCCACCCAGAGGGCGCTGGCTTACACTTCACCTGTTCACTCTTTTGACATTAGCCGAGAATTCCCTAGTTGTTTTATATTTTTTTTAATCTAAGGAAACCGAACTGCGATCGAAAGACCGAAACAATTAAGTCGGGACCCCTGCAAGTTGTTTAAAAAAAAAAAAGATTATTACCTTAACCTGGCCTCGAAGCCACGCCAGCGCCCCCTGGGTGGCTTGGAGTCCTATAGTAAAGATTAGCCTTAAATGATTTATATAGGCCTATATATATAATTAATTTTAACCAAGTTATTCCAAATTTAATTAATCAATTTACCTATATTTTACTTCTTGTGATATATATATATTCATGAAATTTATAGCACATGTATCTTACACTCTTTACATATATTTTACTTTTTACGTTATTTATATATACACGAAATTTTTAGTACATGCATTTTAAAGGCCACTCCTAAGTGCCCGTAAATTTATTTCAACTATATATAGATTCTCATTTTAAATGATTTAAAAGGAATGTTTCTGAGATATACAAAGAAGTTGGTAGTGTTTGTATTTTTTTTTTTTTTTTGTTGACATCGTTGCCACAATCTGCCAAGTCGAGGTATTGTTGGATGTCTTTATTGATCTCTTCAAAGATTTTCTTTTCTTTTCAGTATTAGGTAGTGTTGGTTGGGTCGTTTAGTGTCAGTTTTATGCTAGAAGTTGTTTTGGTTTGATTACGAGGAGTCAATCTGCCTACTTCTCGAATGGTCAAGCTGATCTCTCTGGATATACCAGTATATATATATATAGGGTGATTCTACGCTATTTGGATTTTTTGTGTCCAGAAACAAAAAATACTCTGTTCAATTTAATATTCAATATTTCCCTAGCTGACATTATTTTTGTATCTATAATGATAAAGGCCAGAGGATATTTTAATTTTCTTGAGTTTTATTAGCACCAGAATAAATATGTTACCTGAAGAATGACACTATTGGCAGAATTGTGAAAATTAAGCTAGGGAAGTGACAGACAATTAACTATTTGTTATGTAAGCTGAATTAATATTAAAAAAACATACATATTATAGCTATAAGATATTAAGGAAACAAAATTTCGTCCCTACCCGTGGGCGGGTATTTTCCCTGACAGAGTTTTTTTTTATTCCATTTTTTGGCATCGAAGGCCATTTAGACCCCGTATCTATTTATTTCAAATGGATTGATAGCTAAATCCAATTGAAATAAATTTTTGTCGCATTAGACGGGATGCGAACCCTTGAATTTGCCTGAAAAGTGACGCCAAACTAGTGACAAAACCACACATTACGTTAAAAAAAACAATACGCGTCCTTCTTGCCAAAGTTTCGACGTAATTCGTGACATTTACACATAATAAACATTGCATTGTACATATGTAGAGTTACGTAACGATAAAATATAAAGAGATTTATTTACCAGAATAAATATTGCATCGACTGGCCCAAACACACTTTATGACAATCCAACAATAACTAAAGCTATATTATTTGAATTATGCTCAACGCCGTTAGCTTGCCTCTTACTTCAGACTGTACTACGCCTGTTATTCATGGCCATTGTTATCCTTTGGCAGTTTTTATGATAAATTTTTATCTTTTAATTTTTCCTGAATAGATGACATCATTTTTAGGTCACGTAAAAACAAGTATTTTTTTTATAATAACAAATACTTTTATAATGTATTTTCATTAATTATGTTTTGGGGTTTACTTATGTTTATAATTAAGGTAAAAAATATTATGTCAAGTTAATAAATAAATGAATGTCGAACAAAACTAGTAAAAAAACTAGAAATGGGACACCCAGAATACTGACATTTATGACTATTTTCAACTATTAATTCCTAAAATGAAACAGTTATCGTGAATTGACTAAATGGCCCCAATAAAACACGATATTCTTTATTATTTAAGAATACAGTATAAATGATATAATTATTTTAACATATATTTTTTCCATTGACCAATAAAATTCAAATAGCGTAGAATCACCCATATATATATATATATATATATTGTTCAAAGAACTCTCTTTAAAATAAAAGTTTCTTTATGAATATAATAACTTTATTCATGGAGCGAGCACAAAATATCCAAGTCCTGAGTATTTATCTCTCCTGATAACCCTATCGACGGATCATATTTCATTTCTTAAAATCTTGCACTATTTTTATTTATATATATTACTTATTACCTATATATTATATTATTTGTTTTAGGCCAACTCAGCTATTGATTATTATACCTTTGATGAATTGGCTGAAGATATTTCTGCTCAAAATGAAGTGGAAGTAAAATATACTCGGCCTATGCTGGCAAATAAAAATGATCCAGATGCCACTGATTATGATGTCGATGATGAAAAACCTACAGACAGTCAATTGATGCCACCACCCCCATCCTCCACTACAACTGTCTCTACTCAGAATCAGAATGAAAAGGAAGAAAAGAAGATACAAACTCCTCTGGCTGCAATGTTACCTTCGAAATATGCGGATGTTGATGTTAGAGAAATCTTTCCTGATTTCAGAGTAGATAAAGTAGGTTCTTTTAATATAATATTAATTGCTAATAATAAATTTCAACGTTACGATTTTTTAAATAAAAATCATTATGTCTGATTAAGATGTTACATTTAAATAACAAATATTTCATATTAATAGGTGCTGCGGTTTTCAAAAATTTTCAAATCAAGTCATGTGCCTCAAATCTGGAGAAGTGTAAAAAAAAGAAGTCAAAAGAAAAAGAATAACAAGAAAGATCCCCATCACGGACACAACGACAGTGGATCTGACGGGGAAGATCGGCCAGTCAAACGTCAAGGATGGCATTTTAATTATGGACCTATCCCTCCTCAAGACCAATGGGCATCTGATGACGAAGTAAGAAACTTTACACTTACCCTTTTTTCCTTTTCTGTTTGGAAGACGGAACCTTATCCTTCATTATTCAAAAAGCCCAGCCATTCTGGAGCCTAATTATAATATAAATTGTATTAATGTTTTTTTTTAATTTTCAGGATAAATTGCTTTGCCCCGTGGAGGATACGTCTCAAACTGGTAAACAAGAACAAGGAGAAATCAATGAAATGGGTCCTAAAGCAGCTGATTGGCGATTTGGTCCCGCACAAATGTGGTATGATATGATAGAGGTCCCAGAAAATGGAGACGGTTTCAATTACGGTTTTAAATTGAAGGAAAAGGTATGTTTTTGTTTTTATTTCTTTTAATTTAATTAATTTAAATTAAATAGTTTCAAAATGAAAATAAAAATTGAAAAATAAATAATTTTTAGACCGAAGAGGAAAAAAAGGAAGAAATCAAGAAGAATGATGATAAAGATTTTCCTGATGATGCCTTTTTAATGGTTACACAAACTCATTGGGAAGATGAAGTTGTATGGGACGGGGAAGATATCAAACATCAGGTAGAAAATTGAACATCTCTTTTATTTTATTTTATTTTTATATTAAAATAAAAAATAATATTTCAGGTGATGCAAAAATTGAATTGTAAAACGAATGCAGCCGGTTGGGTTCCATCAAGTGGGAATAGAACCGCGCAAGCATTCAGCCAACCAGCAAAGGGAGCTGTACCTCATGTCGTTGGAGGAACCGTTCGTCTTGGAGGTGGAGGAATAGGAATTGGCTCTGGAGGGACTGGAAACGCTGGGAACAAAAATTCTAAACAACTGTAAGTTTCTATTTAGAGGGGGGGGGGGGGTCTTCAAAATCAACCTCCGCTCTCCATGGGATATGAACCAAGACTAAATATTATATTTTAGGAAACTGATATAAGAGAAGTAAAAACTAAAATTGATATGAATGGAGAATTCTGAAGGATTACTCGCTTAATTTGCAGATGGTAGAGCAAGAAATAATTATTCGAAGAATTTTATCGAGGATATTTATTGTGCTAGACGACTGATATTGCAATTATTCAGTTTCGGTCAAGGTTGACCATCATCAGGCCTGTGAACATACACGTGAATGAATGCAAGACTCTTAAAAACACTAACTATTGTCAATTAGTCAAAAATTGAATACATATTACAAAGCTTATTACAAAGAAAATACATGATCATCTCAGAGGCGGATTAATGCAATTTTGTCGGGGGGGGACGGGTTTTTTTTTTTTTTTTTTTAATTTTTTTTTATTTAAGGACTTTGTCGGCACCTATGGCCATTTAGACCCCTTTCCTATTTATTTAAATTGATTGGTAACAAATTCAATTGAAATTAAAGAGCGGAAATCATAATTTCTTTAGATTACTAGTTTTTATAACATTGTGAATTTCTTCTCGGGGGGGGGGGCGATCGCCCCCCTCCCCCTTTAATCCGCCCCTGGATCATCTCTATTCTAAGATTGAAATTAAGATTAGACATTATTTATCACAGCTGTAAGTTATTGTAATGGAGAAATTAAATTAAATTAAAACTTTTTTATTTGCAGTATATTATTGATTTATATTTACCAATATCCTCATGTTTCTTTATTTGAAAACAGTGTATACAGTGCCTGACAAAACCAAACAACCAAACGAACATTCCGACTCAGTTGCTTTGGTTTTCTCACACACTGTATACACTGTTTTCAAATAAAGAAACATGAGGATATTGGTAAATATAAATCAATAATAAACTGCAAATAAAAAAGTTTTAATTTAATTTAATTTCTCCATTACAATAACTTACAGCTGTGATAAATAATGTCTAATCTTAATTTCAATCTTAGAATAGAGATGATCATGTATTTTCTTTATAATAAGCTTTGTAATATGTATTCAATTTTTGACTAATTGACAATAGTTACTGTTTTTAAGACTCTTGCTTTCATTCACGTGTATGTTCACAGGCCTGATGATGGTCAACCTTGACCGAAACTGAATAATTGCAATATCAGTCGTCTAGCATAATAAATATCCTCGATAAAATTCTTTGTGCTATAGATTAGATATCTCTTCTTGGATTGAGTCCTATGTAGGGGGGTTTGAACTCTCAAATCCCCCCTCCCTGAAGCCAAAAAAATGTCTTTTATTTCTAATAATATTATATTATTATTCATAAGAAATATGTAATCCTAATATACCCTATTTCATTTACAAATTACTTAACTTCTTCTTTAACAGAATAATGAAACAACAGCTCAACCGAATAGATGAATCGCAAGATGACACCTGGTATTCTATTTTCCCTGTTGAAAACGAAGAGCTTGTCTATGGCGTTTGGGAGAATGACGTCATTTGGGATTGTGAAAATATGAATGAAATACCCAAGCCAAAAATTCTAACTCTAGATCCAAATGATGAGAATATCATATTGGGAATCCCTGATGATATTGACCCAGCAAAACAACGTTCTGATTTAGTAGCAAGTAAAGGTAAAGTCAAAATCCCACATCCTCATGTGAAAAAATCGAAATTATTGTTGGGCAAAGCCGGAGTGATCAACGTGATGGAAGAAGATACTCCACCGCCTCCTCCCAAGTCTCCGGACCGAGATCCATTCAATATTTCAAATGACAGGTAATTACCCTTTGCATTTATTTATATTGAATAATGCAATCTTGGTTAAGATTATTAGGATAATAAAGTAAAAAATTAATTCAAAATCTTTTATTTATCCAACTTTTGGGAAAAAACCGTGGCTCATTCAAGGAGAGACGGATTATGGGCTAATAATGGTTTATAATATTTTAGGTTATGGAGAAAAAGTAAAAGTAGCTCCAATTTTAACATTAAAACGATATAATATTTAAAACAACTTGCAGGGGGCCCGGTCTAGTCTGTTTCGGTCCGTTGCAGTAAGGTTCTCTTTAGGCTGAACGCACACCAATTGAGCAAAACGTTCTTGGACAAAACGTTTTGTCCAAGAACAAAACGTTTTGCTCAATACCAACGCATACCGGTTAGGCAAACTATTTTGCCATTCAGCAAAAATGTTTTGCCATTAGATAAATTGTTTTGCCATTGAGCATTTTTGCCTAATCGGTGTGCGTTGGCATTGCAGAACATTTTGCCCCCCCCATAACAAAACCCCCAAGGCAAACATTTTTTGATGTCGAATCATGCTCAATTGTGTTTTGCCTCCTCGATCTGCGTTGACCCATAGAAAAGCGTTGAAAAAACAGTTTTAGCCACGATTAGTCAAAAACGTGTGTTGTTCGAAAACGTTTTTGCTCAATTAGTGTGCGTTTTTTTTTTCTAAGGAGAACCTTACTTTATGTCGAATTAATTAATTATGGCGAATTTCTTACACTTGTTTCTGATAATTTTTTTATAAGCAACAAGAAATTCACCCACCGCAGAGAAATTAAAAATTAATATCCCCGTCCCAAAGATAGTTCAATTTAAATCAAGATTTGTTTTATTTATACTTTGCATTCAAACTTATTCAATCACCTCATATATATCATAAAAGTTATTATTTATATTCTAACTCAAATAATTATATGTTTAATGGAAAGAGGATGCAGCCAAATAATAGAGCCTCTATTCAGTAACGAACACTCTTTATTGGGACGTTTCGGCTGGGATCAACCCTGCCATCTTCAGCCTTCAAAGAGCATATTTATATTTTTCACATATAAATAGAGTTGTCATGATTGAACAATACAAGTTGATTGCATTATTTGTCCAATGAATGTAATATTTTCTTAAATACCAACAAGTGATAGCATGAAGATTAAGCTTATAATAATATGATCATAATATTATAATATTATTATATATATATATTATGATCATAATATTATATTATTATTATTATATATATATATTATGATCATAATATTATATTATTATTATATCATATTATTATAAGCTTAATCTTCATGCTATCACTTGTTGGTATTTAAGAAAATATTACATTCATTGGACAAATAATGCAATCAACTTGTATTGTTCAATCATGACAACTCTATTTATATGTGAAAAAATATAAATATGCTCTTTGAAGGCTGAAGATGGCAGGGTTGATCCCAGCCGAAACGTCCCAATAAAGAGTGTTCGTTACTGAATAGAGGCTCTATTATTTGGCTGCATCCTCTTTCCATTAAACATATCAGCTACAGCCACGTTCTATTATTCAATCAAATAATTATATTTTTTTATTCTACAATATTTTAGATATTATATGCCAAAATCTTCCGTATCTTCCCTTCGACTGAAATTGGGAGGCGGCCTACAACATTCAACTCCAGTTGTGGAATTACGAGCTCCTTTCATACCAACTCATATGGGCCCAATGCGACTGCGAAATTTCCATCGAATGCCAATAAAGAGATACAGTCATGGTGCTCTCTCTTCGCCTGGACCTCATCCTGTGCTACCCCTGCTCAAACACATCCGTAAAAAAGCCAAGGTATTTGAAAAAGAAAGCCCAATGGCCTACGGCTAAGCGGGTGAATAAATAAATAAATAAATAAAACAGAATCATTTTACAAAGAAAAATATTAAATAATATTAATATAACATCGAATATAAATTTAATTCTAGCAAAGAGAACAAGAAAGAGCTGCTAGTGGCGGGGGCGATGTGTTTTTCATGCGGACTGCTGAAGATCTCACTGGAAGGGATGGCGAATTGGTGCTCGTCGAATTCTGCGAAGAACATCCACCTCTTATGAATCAAGTATATTTCATTAACCCTTTTTTTTCTTTATTTTTACTTTCTCTTAGAATAATGTGCTCCAAAGTGAAAAATTATTACAATTATTGTATTGTTATAAATTATATTTCATTTCTCGCAGGTTGGTATGTGCTCCAAAGTGAAAAATTATTACAAACGAAAAGCCGGGAAAGATCAAGGCCCTCAAGAATATCGTTATGGTGAAGTTGCATACGCACATACTTCTCCATTTTTAGGACATTTAACTCCAGGCCAATCTATACAAGCAGTCGAAAATGACATGTATAGAGCTCCAATTTATGAACATAAGCCTCTAGAAACAGATTTCCTTGTTATAAGAACACGGTATGTTCATATTAAAATTTGATTTAATTTTAAATTCTCAAATGTGTTTATTAAAACTTTTGTTGTTTGTATTATTATGGGAGTTTTTAATTGTAGACCACATTTTGTATTAATTATTTATTAACTGTACAACGTTTCGACTGCTAATTCTGCAGTCGTTTTCAAGTAGTGTACATTTGCTCCGACTCAAGTGAACTAACCTTTAAGGAACAGTTACGTGTATTTTAAATACGACGTCTACTGACATTCCTCTGAAGTATAAAGCACAAATTTCAGCGTCATCTACATTCCCATGAAATTAGACACAATCATCGAAGCAAGAAATGTTTACATAAAAAGCATGATGTTACAATAAATGAGGAAAAAATGTTAATTATTGATAGATACTGTATTAGATATGTTTGATCATTGTATTATATTATTGGAATAATTTAATAATAATATTTTGTAAAAAGTTAAAAAATCAAATTCAAAAAATTTATGGTAACATCATGCTTTTTATGTAAACACTTGCTTGGTCTATCTTCATAGAAATACTGTAGATGGCGCTGACGTCGTTGTATATAAAATGCATGTAGGTCTCTCTTAGAGGTTAGTTCACTTGAAGAATAAACAGTCGAAACGTTGTACAGTATTTATATTTTTAATAAAGAATTAATACAAAATGTGATCAATAATTTGGTCATATGGACATTTGTCTAAGGCCATTCAAAATGAAAATGAAATGAATGATTAATAATTAAAAACTTCCATAATAATATTAAATCCTCTTTGAACTTTAAATAGATACCTTCCTACACCTTACCTTGTGTTTTATTTTTAAATATTTTCAGTCATCAATATTACATTCGAGAGGTTGATGCATTGTTTGTTGCTGGCCAACAATGTCCTTTGTATGAAGTTCCGGGACCCAATTCCAAGAGGGAGAATAACTTCGGGCGAGACTTCCTACAAGTATTTATTTATCGGCTGTTTTGGAAAAGCCGAGATCTTCCTCGTCGAATAAAAATGGATGATATCAAAAAAGCATTTCCTTCTCACAGTGAGAGCAGTATCAGAAAAAGGTTAAAACTCTGTGCGGATTTCAAACGTACTGGTAAATAAAATTATTTTACTTTATTATTTTACTAGGATAATATTGGATATATTGAAAAGATTAATAATTTCTGTAATTTTTTTTAGGAATGGACTCCAATTGGTGGGTGATTAAACCTGATTTCCGATTACCTACTGAGGAAGAAATTCGAGCTATGGTTTCACCAGAACAATGCTGCGCTTTTTTTTAGTACGAGAGCTGCCCAACAACGCCTTAAGGTGATTACTTACTGGAAATGTTTTAGAATAATTATTAATTAGGCAACGAAGCTGGTCTTTAGCAGATATAACACTTTAGTGCAAGGTTTAAATTCTAAATGAACGGTCTTTTTAATTATTTTACATTAATTTATACTTTTCTTGATATAGACCTATTCCTTTTCATGTATATATATATATTTTTTTTTTTTTTTTTTTTTTAATTTTAATTTTTTTACCCATAGGACGCTGGATATGGAGAAAAATTTACACAAGAAGACGACGATGAAGAAATGCAAGTAAAGATGGACGACGAAGTTAAAGTGGCTCCATGGAATACAACCCGAGCATATATCCAGGCAATTAACGGCAAATGCTTACTACAATTGGCTGGACCTGCTGATCCCACAGGATGTGGAGAAGGATTCTCATACGTTCGGGTTCCAAATAAACCTACGGTATAAAATCATTTGATTTTCATTCCTAAAACTGCCAATTATAACATGAATTAATTTTAATTTTTTTTTATTCAGCAAACTAAAGAAGAACAAGAGGCTCAACCAAAAAGAACAGTTACAGGAACTGATGCGGATTTAAGGCGTCTTTCTCTTAATAATGCTAAAGCGCTTTTGAGAAAATTCGGTGTCCCTGAAGAAGAGGTATAATTTTATTATTGTTATTTATATTCATATTTAAATATTTTCTTTATATTAATTTATTTTTTATTTATAGATTAAAAAACTCTCTCGTTGGGAAGTAATTGATGTGGTGCGTACTTTATCAACTGAAAAGGCCAAGGCCGGTGAAGAAGGAATGACCAAATTCTCAAGAGGAAATCGTTTTTCGATTGCAGAACATCAAGAAAGGTAATTTTATTAAATTAATTAAATAGATTAAAAATTAAATTATAATCCATAGATTCTATATAAAAGTAATAATAATTTTTTAGATATAAAGAGGAATGTCAACGGATATTTGAACTTCAAAATAGAGTACTCTCATCTCATGAAGTTCTTTCCACGGATGAAGGAGAAAGTTCAGATGAAGATAGTTCAGATATTGAAGAAATGGGCAAAAATATTGAAAACATGTTGAGCAACAAGAAAACAAGCTCGCAACTCTCTTTGGAGAAGGAAGAACAAGAGAGGCAAGAGCTGGTTAAGACTTTGATGGGAGAAGGCATTAGTGGAAGTGGCGCAGGCGGCGATCACGATTCGAGAAAAGCAAAAGATAAGAAAAAAGAGGAGGATGAATTAGCAGCGATTGCAGGGTAAGCAAATTTTCTACTTTTATTGATTGATTGATTGATTGATTGTGAAGGATCTTTATCTGTTTTGAAATTCCACTTTTTTTTTTAACACTCAAACTTTTTTTCTCATTCACACACACAGTCTTTTCGGCAACTTAGGCCATATAAGATTTCATACGATAACTGTTATTTATGAATATATAGCTATATATATATATATTGGGGTCCAGGCATTCTTATTTAAGCCATTTGGTATCCAAATATCTTAATTAAAGTCACGGACTGCTGGGATCTGAACCCTCGACCGTTGGTATACAAGGCAGGGGCGCGAGTTGGTTCACACACATACAGACCATGTTTCCAAAACCACTTTTTTGGATTCAGGCGACTCCAAAACGTGTATATCCATCAAAATCTCGACATCGAATTTTTGACATGAATCCAATACTTTCTCTCTCTATATATATTAATATAAGGGGAGGTAAGAGAGAGTAAAAAGTAAAATATGCCGAAAATGCTGCTTTTTAATTTCCATATTTGAAAGGGCACCAACAAAAATCTACTGCGTAGAATAAATCTAACTTTTTCACAAGAAAGCCTTGCTATATCAGCTGTCAAAATATATAAAGGCTATGCGGCTTAAGTGTGAAGTTAACTGTGAAAAAATGCATTTAAATTCTTTGTTGGGAAAAACGAAATGACTTTCTGAACAACTAATTATATGTTTTTTTAAAATATATATCTATTTTAATTTATATTTTTTGAATACTTCTCAGCTTTGGTGCTAGTCAACCTGGTCGAGTGCTTAAAATTTATCGAACTTACCGTGATGGTGAAGGCAAAGAATATACTCGAATTGAAAAGGTTAGTACACCAGCCGTGATTGATTCTTATATTAAAATTCGAACAACTAAAGATGAAAATTTCATCAGACAATTTTCAACTTTGGATGAACAACAAAAAGAAGATATGAAACGAGAAAAAAGAAGAATTCAGGAGCAATTGAGGAGAATCAAACGAAATCAGGTAATTATTAAAATGATATTTAGATTAGAAGTTATCTTTTGTATTAATATATGTATCTATTAATCTATTTTAAAGGAACGCGAACGCATGATGGGTCGACATGGAATGCTCCCGCCCTCTGCTGTCTCATCTTACCAACACCAAGCTGATCAAATAAGCCCCAAGTCTTCTGTTCTATCAAATCTCTCCTCATTCTCTAGCGGCACTACTAGTACATTTAAAATAGAAAACGGAACTCTTACTGGAACTGTTACCCCTTCGGCTTCACAAGGCAATGTGATTTTGAGTGGAAGTACGGGTTCTATCAACAACACACCAAAACCCGCAACTCCTCATACTTCAAATTCATCGTTACATACTCTAAGCTCATCGATTACATCAGCTAATACTTTTTCTAACACCTCATCACATTTAAAAACAACATCGTCATCTGAAACCAACCGTTTTCCAACAAACACAAATACTTCAATTTCTTCAAATACATCAAATGTGTTTACTCCCATTAATATCAAAACAGAAAATCCTGTTTCAACTCCAATAAGTGCAAGTCCAAGTACACCGGTTTCTTCCACTTCATCTACAACTCCAAGTAAACGAAGAAGACCAAAATTAAAATCAGATTTGAAACTCAAATGTGGAGCTTGTGGAAATGTAAGTAAAAATCGCTCTTTATTATGCCTTGTACAAGGAACAGGTCGGGATAACAAAATCAAAACTGTTTATTTAATCAATCAAGACTACAGAATAACATATAAACATATAATATATGTTATATTATATCAATAGGTCATATAAACAGATATAATAATAGGTTCCCTTAGCCTCTCAGATACTTCCCACTACATCTCCCCTTTCTTCTTCTTTTCTTTTTTTTTTTCTTTCCCTCTTAAGGCGACAGCCGGTCCTGTGGCCTGATTCTTCGTCCATATCTTGATCGTACTTCCCTATCTTCCCTTTCGTTCACTTCCCTTTTAATCCCCCTATCTTCCCTTTCATTCCTTTCATTTCTCTCCTCTTCTTGCGTTTGGCTGGTTTGGCTGTTCCTGGTTTCCTCCTCTACCTGAGACGGCCCTTTTACTTCTTCATCCCCTCCTTCTTTCCCTTGCTCGGACTCGTAAATCTCCTCATCTTCGACCTCTCCACTGCTGTGCTGCTGCACCCGAATCATCTGGCTTGAGTTCCTCCTTAACACTCCGCCATTTACCTCTATGTCAAGCGCTCTTGGCTCCTTTCTTTTTCTCAGCACTGTTCTGTACTTTCCCAGACCAGGCACCCACACCCTATCCCCCATTCTCAACTCCGGGTTTTCTCGGGCTCTAAACCTTTCATTGTAAAACCTTTCACTCTTTCTTTTTTTCTTCTTCTCTTTTCCTCCAATCCTCAATCCTTTTCAGTATCATTTGAAGCTCGCGACGCATAGCATACCGGTTCCACAGTTCCCCCTATTTTTGTTCCAATAAGGCCCCAACCGAATGACGACGCGTCCGCGCTAATCCTCTGCTTCTTATTTGGGTCATACAAAGCCAGTTTCGGAAATCTCCTTTAGTATGTTGCCCCATTCTTTTTCATGCGCACTGTTCCATAGCTTTATGTCCTTATCCCTTAATATTTCTCTCAAGTATTTTAATTTATCCGACATATTCGGTACAAACTTGGTTAAATAATTCACCATGCCTAGAAACATTCTTAAATCTTTAAGAGTTTTCGGCCTCTCTAACCTTTTGATGGCTTCGATCTTATTCGGATCTGAACTGACCCCTTCTTCCGAGACGACATGACCCAAAAACTTTATCTTTGTTTCCCTAAAAACACATTTTTCCCTGTTCAGCGTGACACTCTCTTTTTTAAGAGCGTTTAAAACAGCCTCTAAACGTTCATCTTGTTCTTTTATGTCCCTCCCAAAGACTAAAATATCATCCATTAAGGCTACTACTCCTTCGATTCCCTGAAGAATGTCTAATATTCGTTTCATAAAGTGCTCACTTGCCGATGTGATCCCAAAAGGGAGGCGGTTAAAAGCGAATCGGCCCATTGACGATATAAATGCTGTGTACTTCTTTGATTCCTCCTCTATCGGAATTTGCCAATACCTCGATCGACCTCACGTCCAGCTTCGAAAAATATCTTGCTTTGCCAATTTGCCCTAAACACTCCTCAACGGTTGGCATTATTATTTTTTCTTTTTTTACCCACTTGTTTAATTTTGTATAATCAACACACAACCTAATTTCCCCTGATTTTTTTGGAACTACCACCAGAGGGGCGCACCAATCAGTAGGTCCCTCTACCGGCGAAATTATCCTATCTTGTATCATCTTCAATAATTGTTCCTCCACTTTTTGTTTCAGAGGAATTAGTACCCTTCTAGGTACGGACACTGCATACGGCATTGCCCCCTCTACCAGCTTTATTTTAAAAGTAGTCTTTAGATGCCCAATTCCCTCAAAAATTTTCCCATATTTATTCAAAACATCTAAATTCACCTCTTCTTGCCAATAAATCAACTCCAGCCTTTCGATGGCGGGTCTTCCCAACAGTGCATCGTGAACCTCTTTAACTACATATAAATCTGTTCGTACTTTCTTCCCTTATAAGCCATCTCTGCCTTACAAACTCCTATTAAATTTAGACTCTTTTTATCCGCTCCGTAAAGTTGTCGTTCTGTACTCCTAATTTCCTTTAACCCAATGGCCTTCCCAATATGCTCCGAGACCACGGTTACATCGGCGCCCCTGTCTACTTTAAACCGAACATCATGTCCATTTATTTTTAACGTAACTCTCCAAGCATCAACAAACTTGTTTTCTATACAGCCTAGAAATAGTTTTTCTTCGACTTTTTCCTTTCCCGTACCTCTTCCCGGACTTAAACATTCCTCCTTGGCAACCAATTCCGATATAGTATTCCGGAAACATCTCCTAGCGAAATGACCTTGTCTGCCACATTTGTAACAGGTTGCATTCTTCGCGGGGCAATTCTCTTTCGAATGAAAAGAGAACTGTCCACAAAAATTACAATTGGATCTCCAGTTACTCTTTGGAATACTCTTCTCTATTTTATTCCCACTCTTTTCTTTCACAAAACGATCCCATCCTCTTCCTGACCTTATTGCATGGACCTCGGATTCCGTCCCTAACGGTTCACCAATTTCATTATTCCTTTTGATAAAGTTTTGTTGGTTTTTAACCAACTCGGACGCCTTCACTTTTTTACTTACTGAAGCTAACGTTGCCTCGCTATCCAATTGTAAATGCTCAGACAATTTCTTGTCCCTAATACCTATAATGATCCTATCCCTTATTAGCTCCTCCTTAAGATTTCCATAATTACAATGTTTCGCCAAACTATGAAGAGACATAATAAAATCAGACGCTGGCTCACCTTCTTGTTGAACACGCGAGTTGAATCTTACTCTTTCGAAAATTACATTCCTTCTAGCTATGAAGTAATCTTCAAATTTCTTCGCTACCATGTCGAAAGTTTTTTCTATACCCAGCTCAAACGAAAATGTCTCAAATATATTTTCCGTCTCCTCTCCCATCGTGTATATGAGTACATTTATTTGGTCCTCTTCCTCTTCGTTCTTTAGGTATGAGACGGCCTTGAACCTTTCAAACCTTTTCAACCAATGACTCCACTCCTCGGCTTTGAAACTAAATTTCTCGGGAGGGCATATGTTTTTTGAATTTAAATATATCGCTTGTTCTCTTTGTTCTTCCATTTCTGACACCATGTACAAGGAACAGGTCGAGTTAACAAAATCAAAACTGTTTATTTAATCAATCAAGACTACGGAATAACATATAAACATATATAACTATAGGTCATATAAACAGATATAATAATCGGTTCCCTTAACCTCTCAGATACTTCCCACTACATGCCTCACCCTGTAATTCCCAAAAAAAACTTCGATTGAATGATAATCGCACTCAGACTGTCACTATATTGAAAATTGATTAAAATTATTTATTTTCAGGTTGGACATATGAGAACAAACAAAGCCTGTCCTCTTTACCAAACAAACGGTCCTGCACCTTTACTTAATGTGGCTATGATTGAAGAACAAGAAGAAGAAATTGAAAAACCATTAAACGTCGATGACGAAGATCTTGTCAATGTCGAAGGCACTAAAGTTAAATTAAACAACAAACTTCTGAAGGTATATCACTTCATTATCAATTAATTTATTAAAATAATTAAAATGTACTAATTAATTTTTTGTCTTTAAATAAAAAGCATGCTGAGGAAATGAAACAACGTTCGCTATTACTTAAAGTACCTAAGGAGTCGATTAATTCTAAAAAACGAAGACGTACCGTTAATGAATCACATTGTGATTATTTGAAGAGACAGAATAGACCAGCAAATCGTCGTCGGACCGATCCTCTGGTTGTTCTATCTTCGATGTTAGAATCCATTCTCAACGAAATGCGAAATCTTCCAAATGTTCAACCTTTTCTTTTTCCCGTTAGTTCCAAGGTAGAGTACTTAATATTTTAAAATTCTTATTATAAAGAAACTTTTATTTATATTTTATAAACATATCTTAATCATTTCTGTTTTTGTTTTAAAGATTGTTCCAGATTATTATAAAATTATTCAACGTCCAATGGATCTTCAAACTATAAGAGAAAATCTTCGTCAAAAAAAATATCAAAGTCGAGAGGAATTCCTTGCTGATGTCAATCAGATAGTTGAAAATTCATCTCTTTACAACGGGGCCAAGAGTATACTCACGATGAATGCCAATACGATGTTAACTAAATGTGTGAATCATTTGGCAGAGATGGAAGACAAATTGATGAGACTTGAAAAGGCAATCAATCCTCTTTTGGATGATAATGACGTCGTCGCACTTCAATATATTCTTGAGAGTGTGCTTAATAACAAACTGAAAACAATGCCAGAGTCCTGGGCATTCCTAAAACCAGTTAATAAAAAACAGGTGAGTTATTTTATTTATTTAACAAAAACAAAGAAACAAATAATATTATTTTAGTTATGGGAGTTTTTAATGATAGACTACATTGTGTATTAATTATTTATTAAAAATATAAATACTGCTTATTCTGCAGTCGTTTTCAAGTACTGCACACTTGATCCGACTCAAATGAACTAACCTCTAAGGAACCGTTACGGGCATTTTATAGACAACGACTTCAGCGCCATCTACATACATTCCAATAAAGTTTGACACAATCATCAAAGCAAGTGTTTGAAGATAGTTCACTTAAGCAAGTGTAAAGTACTTGAAAACGACTGCAGAATAAGCAGTAGAAACGTAGTACAATATTTATATTTTTAATAAATAATTAATATAAAATGTGGTCTATTATTGTTTGACTTCTCTGTCTATTGAAATTGATAAACGTCCAAATATTTATCAAAGAAGATGGAAAATCCTATAATAATAATAATAATAATGCAAACCACAGGAGCTTTAATAAACTCATTCGTCAATATTATTTTAGGTTCAAGATTATTATAATGTGGTCAAAAATCCAATGGACATAGAAACTATTACCAAAAAGGTTTCTTCTCTCAAATATCACAATAGTAGTGAATTTATTGCCGATATTGAACAAATTTATACAAATTGTGTTTTATATAACGGTAAAGACTCAAATTATACATCAAAGGCTGAAGCTTTAGTACGAGTCTGTCGACATACTCTCGAAGAGGTATGTAAGATTAAGATTAAGTTCCCAAATCTCTTGATTTGTTTCAATTTTAAAAGGAAATTAATTAATTTTTTATCGTTTAGTATGGCGACCATCTCAATCAGATTGAGAAGAGGATTAGTATTACACAAGAAAGGGCCCTTGAACAGGCAGATATGGATTCTTTGGGAACTTGGCTGCCAGGAGAAGATGAACACTTTACAATTGTAGAGCCTGAGCGCGGGGTAATGTTTTATTTTTATTATTTATTTTCATTTAATGAAACCGATCACACATCTTTATTTTGTTGTATATTAGCGATTCGGGAGGCAAAGCTGTTGTATGCGTTCAGCCTAACAAATGCATTACCCTTTGAAAATAAATGAAATTTTTAAATATTACTAAAGAATATTCTGATTGATTGCTTTTTACCGTTATGAGCTTTCCAGTTTAAATAGATTTAAATTGTTTCTTCTCTGAATTTCTGTAACGGTATACATTTTCCAGAGTGGATCATGTATAATTAATATTGTAAAATTCACATTTCAGAGCCAGACAAATTCACCTACTACTACTATTGGCAAAACGCATATCGACGAATTTGATTTTGTTGATGTGGAAGGCGATATTGAGGGAGCAGCAGGTGCTTCGAATGTTAGCCGAAAAGCCAAACATGTACTTGAAGAAGATTTACAGTTCTCAAGCGAAGAGGACGATACGATTATGTCGGATGGAGGTGGTCTTGGAGGATCTGGAACTGGAGGAAGCCAACTCATCCATGGGGAACCTCTTCCAGACGACGATTCACAGCAGGCAGCAGAAGCCATGGTTCAGCTTGGTAATATGAGTTATTATCCCGCCACTGGAGCTGGAGGTATCTTTTATTCTAATTCTCTAAATTTATGTCCACAAAAAACTTGAGAGAGGTTACAAATTAAAAAAATCTGGGGTGATTGACACTACACAACTTTCTTTTACTTTCTTTAATCAAAAGTTGTCTGATGTGCTGTCACACCAGATTTGTTTGTGTCGACATATATTTATTTTCGATAGTACCGTATATTAAAATCCTAGAGGTAAAATTTATAATCAACCATAGGAATATATTTATATTTTGTTACCATAGCAATACTATTCGATCTTTTTGCCTTCCTTTCCTCTGGACCATAGAGATTTGGGGTCGGAAGGGAAAAGGACACCCTCCAGCAGTTGAGGTGGGAAATCTCACCTGGGAAGGAAATTTCATGTGTATTTTACTGCTTCGCTAAACATATGTGGCATGTGAAAGAATTTTGTAATCAGATTTGGTTTTCGCACCAGGACCTACTCAGATTGGGGCCCTAGCTAAATTGATGTAACTCAAAGCCCTAAATGTTCAGAGCACGGGAGCATCCACTTCTGCTGATTAATTCGCCTGAAATTGTCCTGAAAATTACAAGAGAGAGAGAGTCATTAGACCTCGGCCGAGCGACACGTCCACGGGAGCCCTGAAAAGTAGAGAGAGAATAACAAAAAA
Organism: Euborellia annulipes; assembly: GCA_023213315.1. Lineage (NCBI taxonomy): Eukaryota > Metazoa > Arthropoda > Insecta > Dermaptera > Anisolabididae > Euborellia > Euborellia annulipes. The sequence goes on along the minus strand of JAKCPI010006469.1, from coordinate 70,118 downwards.
AAGACTAAACAAAAAAAAGGTCTTCTATTCCAAAATAACCATACAATATTAAAAGAATAGGCGGTTTAATAAGAATGGTGACTAGTTGAAAATATTCTTATACAATGAAACATACAACTCCTTATCTCTCTCACAAGTTATTTTATTTATATAAAATGATTTTTTTATTTTATTTGATCAATTTAAAGAAAATATTTATTGAGTAACCGAGAATTCTCGAGTCAAGAAAAGTAAAAGTATATATATATACTGAGCTCAGGATTTTATCTGGTACCTCAGTTCACGATGTCCGTGGTGGCAACACATGGGGGGGGGGGGGGGGTGTTTGGACAGCAGGATCTCGATTCCAGCCTCCGGATGTGTGATGAGTGCTCCTTCACAGTAGCCGTTGAACTCCGACCATTCCTGTAGACCCGGGCATCAGAGTCAAATACGTTTTCTTCATAGGCAGGAGAGGCATCTAAGATGGCCCTCTTAGGAGATTAAAATCACCTTAGAACAAATAAAAATCATTACTTTATTAATTAAAATAAATAGCCACACAGGCTCTGGGAGTCTGCAACTATATCATGTCTTTTCTATGAAAATAAATAAAATAATAAAGTGTGTTTTAAACAATTTTGGGTAGAATATGAAAATATATATTTTAAAGAGCATCTAAAAAATTTTTTTCCAAGAAAGAGAGTACGAAGTTTTGTGGCTAACTTTAAATATATTTAATTTTTACTATAAATATTAAGAGGGTCCAGGAGCGACGTCTAAACGTACTTTAAAAAAAACTAGACTATTATAAGGAATTTTTCAATGCGGTTTTTTTTTAAATGAATTAAATTCATAAGAGATTATTGGGACATCGAGCTATAATTTTTTTTAATAACTTATTAAAAAATTATCGTAATTAATTTTTTTGTTATCAAGCAAATACAAAAAAACAATCTGTCCCTATAATCTTTAATTTTTTTTAAATTTAAAAATGAATTTATTGTTATTATTAATCACATATTAATTAAGAAATTTTTAAATTAAGCTTTGATGATTTATTTAAAAATCATCTGTCAAATGAGTTCAGCATTCTTGCAATAGATGGCAGGCTAGTCTAACAGCCGATCGCCTAATGGCCTATATCTGGCCTATATTTATATATTTTTATGCTTTTATAAAAGATACATAATATATAATAACATTTATAAAGTATTTATTGTCAAAAGATCAATGAAAAGCAACCAAATGCATTAAATATTATTAGCTACCATTCTGACATCTCATGGCAAATTTTTGAATTACTTGAGATTTTGGGCAATTTTTATGACACACAACGCCATCTTAGCGGGAAAAACATGCGAACACCTTCGCTCCTGCCCCGCCTTAAACAAAAGTTTGATTTCCTCTTTTATTCTTAAACTTTTTTATCTAGATAAATAAATAAATAAATATTATTTCTTCTTTCATTTTCAGATGAATGTATGGATGTTGATCCAAATTATGATCCGTCCGATTTTCTTCTTCATGGAAGTTTTGTTCAATCTCGAGGTGCTGAACAAACGATGTACGGTGCCTCATTTAGTAACATGGTTGGTCCCATGCCGGCGGCAATTCTGCCCACTACAGCTTCACTTCCCGATGATTTAGCTGTCAGCGAGTCTGATGAGGAGACAGAACAGAAACCGATACTTTCAAATCTCACTTCGATGGCGGTCGAGCAAAAACCAATTCCAATGCTCCTGAATGAGTCCGCTAAAGAGGGAAATGATGAAGATGATAATGGAGACCTTTGGTTTTAAAAAATCCCATCCTCAAGAACTTCTAGCTCTTTTTGTTTAAATAGAAAAATATCAATATTTACTAATGTAAATAATATCTATAATTTAATATTGTATAAAGTTGTAAAGTACATCAAGATTTTAGACGAGCCTGGAGCTTTTAAAAAAAAAAATATTTTAAATATATTTTATAATTCGAAGAGAAGTTGCTGTTGGTGTTATGGAATGGAAAAGAACAAGTACAGGTGCAGCAAATGAAGAGAGCCTTTGGATGCCAAATGTCGAAAAGGAGACGTTTCGGACAAAATTTTATTTGTCCATCTTCAGTCCTCGTTGGCTTATAAATTAATTAGGCACAAAGTTGTCATTGTTGTTTCGGCACGAATTTGTGCGCGTGTGTATTTTTTTATAAAATCAGGCGAGTGTCAATGTTTCTTGAGAGTCAATAAGATTTCGTGCTGTAACAACTATGACAACTTTGTGCCTAATTAATTAATTAATAAGCCAACGAGGACTGAAGATGGACAAATAAAATTTTGTCCGAAACATCTCCTTTTCGGCATTTGGCATCCAAAAGCTCTCTTCATTTGCTACACCTGTACTTATTCTTTTCCATTCTATATTTTATATTATAAAGCTATAAATATCTTATTCAAATATATTTTCTTAAGGAAAACAATTTATTTTATAACTTATATATTTTATAAATAAATATAAACTAGTAAGTGTTATTATATTTTAAGAAAGATTATTGTACAAATTTTATTTTGTTTACAATCTTAGAGGCACGGGCTTGGGGTTAACAAAACAAAATTTAATTTTATCCTCGATTTAAATTTTTATTAGTTTTAACTTTTTTTTTTTTTTTTAAACACTCACACTTTTTTTTTCAATATCCGTTATTGATTAATATACATATTGGTCCAGGCATTCTTATTTAAGCCATTGGGTATCCAAATGGACCCCAATAAATTATTATAAATAATAACGGTTATCGTCAAAGTCTTGAATGGGCTAAGTTGCCGAAAAGACTGGGTGAATGTGTGTGTGAGTGTGAGTGTGAATGAGAAAAAGGTGTGTGTTTAAAAAAAAAAAAAAACGATAATTTTATTTAAGTTTTTTTGATTAACGATTTTATCATTATTATACAATATTAATTATTTTATTTTGTTGATTTTATAAAAAATATTACAACCAACAGAACCTAAACTAAAAAAAAATCTGGTGTGACTGGCGCACAGCACACAACTTTCTCTTACCTTCGGTAATCGAAAGTTGTGTTCTGTGCTTGTCGCACCAGATTTTTTGTGTCGACATGTATTTAGTTTCCGACAGTAGGGTACAATTGAATTCAAGATGTAAAATTTATAAAATATTTATATTTTGTTACCATGGCAACCATTTCTCCTATCTTTTCTATGGAGTACAAGAGTAAAGTGGTCTTCAGAAGATTTCAATCACAAAATGAGAATATACATTTTATTGAAGATCTAAAAAATAATTGATTTTTGAATTTTAAAAAAATCGTTGGAGCAAATTTAGAGAAAATCGAAAAAAACTGAAAAAGTGCATCAGTAAAGTACTAGTACTTTTTGGCCGATTTTGTTCAAAAGCTTCGTGTCACGTCTCAGGGGGGTGCCTAACTTAAATATAAAATTTCAACCTCCTAGCTCTTTTCGTTCTTGAGATATTTTGTTCACAGACAGACAGACATGTCGCGAAAACCACTTTTTACTTTCTCTTACCTATGTATATATGTAATATATATATAGAGAGAAAGTATTGGATTCATGTCAAAAATTCGATGTCGAGATTTTGATGGATCTTCACGTTTTGAGGTCCCCTGAATCCAAAAAGTGGTTTTCGCGACATGGTCTGTCTGTGTGTGTGTGTGTGGGGGTGGGTGTGTGTGTGGGTGTGTCTGTGTTCAATTTTAAGCATGAAGGAATTGAGCTACAAGGTTGAAATTCTATATTTAACTTAAACACCCCCGGGACCGGAAAATAAGCTTTTAATCAAAATCGGCCAAAGAGAACTAGTACTTTACTGATGTACTTTTTCAGTTTTTTTCGATTTTCTCAAAATTTGCTCCAACGATTTTTTTTAAAAATTCAAAAATCAATTATTTTTTAGATGCTCTTTAAAATGTATATTCTCATTTTGCGATTGAAATCTTCTGAAGACCACTTTACTCCTGTATTTCATAAGGAAGATAGGAGAAATGGTTGCCATGGTAACAAAATATAAATATTTTCCCATACTTATAAATTTTACATCTTGAATTCATATGTTCCGTACTGTCGGGAACTAAATATATTCGACACAAAAATCTGGGACAGCACAGAACACAACTTTCGATTACCGAAGGTAAGAGAAAGTTGTGTGCTGTGCGCCAGTCACACCAGATTTTTGGATTCAGGGGACCTCAAAACGGAAGATCCATCAAAATCTCGACATCGAATTTTTGACATGAATCCAATACTTTCTCTCTATATATATATTACATATATACATAGGTAAGAGAAAGTAATAAATAAATAAGATCACAACAATATAAATGATAGTTTAGTGAATGTAAAAATTCACTTTGTCAAAAATTATTTTTTATATATATATATATATTTGGCATTGCGCCTCGAGGATTTAAATAACTGTGATATCCAGTGAAAGAAAGAAACTGGATTGTTTGAACTCTTCTGAATTTGTATATCTTAACTCTGTTTTAGGATCTGTATATTTTGCATGTAATATTGATATGTCAGAATATTTATTGTGAGTTTTTAATAAAGGAGAGGCATCAATAGAAGACTACTATAATGATTTATTTTTTTTACCCTGCATAGAAAGGTTTTTTGTTGAATTATTATCCGTTTGAGAGATTTCAAAATTTTTTTTTTTTTTTTTTTTTTTGGGGGGGGGGGAGGGGCACTGGGAAAATATGGTCACCCAACAAATTAATCTTCATTTCATTAAAAAAAAAAACATTTTCTTTTAACTTTGAATTTACAATTTTAAATGGATAATATTGTGTAATAATAATAAGTTAACCTCTTAATTATAAACATGTATTTATTCAAAATGGAAAAACAAATATGAATATTAATAAATAAGAAATTATATATAATATTTAAGATATTATACATATCGCGTACGTGAGCCGCGAAATTTATACAATTAAATATTTACTAAATTCATATATCCGAAAAAATAAGGGTGTGCCGCCGGGAGTCGAACCACGGATCCACCGATTTGCGCTCTGTGTGCCCTTGGTGTGGTCTAATGGTAAGGGCACACTGAGCGCAAATCGGTGGATCAGTGGTTCGACTCTCGGCGGCACACCCTTATTTTTTCGGATATATGAATTTAGTAAATATTTAAATATGAATATAACTGTATGTATATATTGGAAGATGAGATATTTATTGTCAAGTATTTCGCCAACAGTCCAATTATATGGTAATCTTTTTTTCCCACACGAGTTTACTATAAAAAGACAATGAGTTACTGTCAGTAGCGTAGCCAAGATTTCTGCTTGGGGGGGGGGGGGCAAAAATTTTATGAACACCCGGGAGAGGGGGGGGTTCCTCCCCCCTTCCCATATTCAAGAAACTTAAAGTGGAGAAACTTTTTTTTGATAATATAAGAATTATAAATAAAAAACAAATAAAATAAAAAATTTTTTCTTGAAATAAAAATAATTTTAATATAAAATTCGTAAATATTAAAGATTTTTTCCATTATTTTAGAATTTAGAATTTATGAGAGTTAATAAAATAATTATTTTAAAAAAATTAGGGAAAACAATAAGTATTTTTTTTGTTTTGGTGAAGGCTTTGGGGGAGGGCCCCCCCTGAATACGCCACTGGTTACTGTGGATGGCCCATACTCTAAATTTTGTAATAAAAAATAATTTCAATTTATAAATATTTAAATCAATTTAAAACTTTTCCTCATTTAAAAATAAAATAACTTGAAATTTTAAGGATTTAAATAAAATTAAGATATTAAAAATTATTTAAAATTTGAAGTTAATTGTACTGGCAGCACTGATTCTATCTTCCGTGTTCAGGGAGGTAGGGAGGGACATTGAGCTGAGAAGCGAGTCGACTGCCTCGTCACGGCTACGTCACGTCCGCCATCTTGGATTGGGCAAAACATTGAAATATCCATTGAACCCAATATAAAATTATATATAGTTTAATAAAGATTTTCAATATTATACTGCCCCCCTAAATAAATAAATGAATAAACGGACTATTTAAAATTATAGTTTCTTTATTTTTTAGGTTTTAGTTCACAAAAAATTAAAATCAGAAAAAAGTAAATATTTTTAAGAGCGAAAAAATTTCCTAATTAAGTGATATAAGCTATTTGAGATGTTTTTTTACTTATAAAAATTGAATAATAATCTCTCAAAAATAGAAAGTTTAAATAAATTTCAAATAATAATTGATATTATACGGTGTCATTTATCATTGCCAAGGAGTTAAGGTGCGCGTTTCGAGATGCTGAGTTTGAAAGGTTGCGGCCACAATTTTGAAGCTATCGAACTCAAATTTTTTTTTAATTAAAGCTTTTAAAATATCTACAACTTTTAGAAGCTCTTTTTTATGATTTTCAAGATTCAAGATTTTTTTTTAGATTAAGCACATTAAATAAAAGCTGAATATGGGAAATTGAAATATTCGGCAATAAGTTGGATAATAAACTGTTCAAATTTTATAAAATTTAGACAGTAACTTAATGACCCAAGTTACCCAAAAATAAGTTTAGCACATATTAGGCCTATTATGTAATTCCCATATAATGTATCACTTCATGTATAATCATCACTTACGAGTGAAAAGTTATCTTCTTTGAGCGTCTCTTCTAATTTTTGCCTTTTGCTTTTGTATTGTGGATCGGTACTGTTTTTTGGAACAAACATAAGCCGAGAAATTAACCATGATTCTTCCTTTAAAAAAAAATCCTTTATATGAGAAAAAATCAATAGAAATAAATAAATAATGTTAAAAAACTACCTATTTGATGGCTAAAAAAAAAAAAATAGAAAAATAAAAGTTTTAACCTCAAAAAAGAGTTGTCAATAAATTTAAAAACATATTAATTATTTAACTTCGATATAAGATAAATAAGGGCAAAATAATCATAAAAACATACCTTATATATTATATGATAAATAGTTGATATTATTAATTATTTATTCAATAGTTATTCGCTTGTTAGGGCCGCCCCCCCCCTTGGGGTTTTTTTTGTTTTCCCTCGGTCCCTTCCCTGGGGGGGTGCTTTTTCCTGCCCAGAGCAAATAGTGGAAACAGCATCTTCCATTTTTTTTATTTTTTTGTCTCTTTTTCGGTTTTTTTTTTTTTATACTTCCTTTTTTTTTTTCAAACCCAGGGTCCAATGTTGTGGTCATTTTTCCTTGTTCCCTGTTCCTGGTTTTCTTTCCTATTTCCTCACTCCTTTTGTCCTCCCCCGCCTTTGTGGTTTCTTTCTTCTTTGTTGTTGGGTTGGTTTTTTTTGTTTTTCCCGTTTTTTTTTTTTTTTTTGCCCTATTGTTACTTTTTACACAGACTCTAATGCAAGGTTCTAATGTTTTGCACCCCAATCCAAGATGGCCGATAAGCTTCTTCACCCTCCCACTTCGGTCGACACTTACACTACGCCTATGTTCGCAGCTTATAGTCCCTCCCTACCTCCCTGTGGCGTGTTATTCAAATAATGTTGCTAACCTTATATTAATTAAATCACTGGAGGGTTCAAATAAATTTGATATAATTATTTTGTGATTTTAAGTGATTTTTATTTCTTGATATTATTTTTAAGCTATTTTTTAATGGAGCGATAATTATTTTCAATTTATTTTGGTTCTAAACCAATGTAAGTATTATGGACTCATTATAGTTTTAAAGAAATTTAAGGTTAATGTCAAATATTAATGACATCAATCAATCAATAAAAAAAGCTAATGAATTATAGTTGTATTTAAAAAACTTAAACCCTTCTCAAAGACTATTTTAAAAATCAAATCATTTAAGTCCAGATGATACCAAATTATAGATATCATGGTTAAAAAAAAACATTTGAAGTGATACAAAAAGATAGGAAAAGGTAAATTGCTAAGATTTTTGACAGAAAATAAAAATCTTGGCAAGATCATTTGGCACACCATAACTCTAAATTAATAGAAAAAGATAATTTGAAAATCAAATTACAATATAATTTTGAGTAACCCAAAAATTTCTTTTCTTTATCTCTGATTTTTTAAAATATATTTTGTTTTTATAGATCAAAATGGGAGACAGTGATGATGAAAGAGAAGGTGATCTTACAAGATTCCTTTTGGCAATATTGATGAATCTGGAAATTTAGAATGTGATTTCCTGGATAAAGATGCGGAACGTCAGTTGTCTTCGTTGGGACAATTTGGTTTAGAATTTGTTAGAGAGGTGATACCTCCAGAAATTATTCCGGAACGTAGAGATCAAGATAGTGGTTCCGACAATGAAAGGAATGATGAAAATGTAAATAACGCAGATGATGAAGATGGACCATTCACTGAAAAGGTATATTATAACAAAAAAACAACCTCATTGGAGCCGATGAAAAACTTTAACAATATTGATAGCCTTGACTACAATCGATATTACGTTGTTTTAGGTCGACTCAGCTATTGGATTATTATACCTTTGACGAATTGGCTGAAGATATGTCTGCTCAAAATGAAGTGAAAGTAAAATATACTCCGCCTATACTGGCAATTAAAAATGATCAAGATGCGACTGATTATGATGCAGATGATGAAAGACCTACAGACAGTCAATTGATGCCACCCCCTTCCTCCACTACATCTGTGTCTAATCAGAATCAGAACGAAAAGGAAGAAAATAATAAAAAGAAACAAACTCCTCTGGCTGCCATGTTACCTTCGAAATATGCGGATGTTGATGTTAGAGAAATTTTCCCTGATTTCCGGGTAGATAAAGTAGGTTCTTTTAATATAAATTTTTATTAAATGCCATGAATTTAAACTTTCCGGGGAATCTACTTATAAGATTTTGTTAAAAAAATGCGTTTAAAAAATATAGTTGTTGCATAAACAATTTATAGCTGAGTTGTTATATTAATAAGAGGGTAAAAATGAGAAATGCAGCTAAGGTTATTTCTTTATTTGGTTAATTCACACAGCTGACGTTTCGGTTCCGTGTTTGAATCATCTTCAGAGCTGGCGAAAAGTCATTATGAAACATTGTTGAAAAATTCTTATATAATATATATACCGTCATCGGGGTGAGAATGGTCTAAGGGGTGAGAATGGTCGTTTTACAGAATAATTGAAATTAAGCGGTAGAATGTTCTGAATTTGTATTTTTGCTAATTTTTTTTTTGTGGCAATAATGGTATCCATGTTTATTCAAGAGGTAGTTGCAGTAATTTTTTTTTTTTATAAAAATATAATAAAAAAAAAATCGGAAATTCAGGGGATATTTGTTCATATTTTGTTAAGTCGGTATAACTTTGATGTTGTCAAGTTAGCATAGGCTGGAAGATTATCTAAAACGTCTCGTGGTGCACGACCAACTTGTTGGTCAACTATTGGTAAGTTGCTTATTATAATAGTAATACAGTTTAATTTATAAAAAATTATTTAAAAAATTGAAAAATTCAGTGCGTTTTTTGGGGGTGAGAATGGTCATCGAAAATCATAACCGAGTTGAGGTGGAAAACGATGTAGGTGCACCTCTCAGACCAGAAAAGTTTGTATTAGTAATAATGAGGCTAAGAAGAGTGTGAAACATTTTATCGGTCAAGGATAGAGGACAGGGAGGCTACCTACAATGACGACGAAGTCCCTATATTATTCCTGAAAAAGAGGAGAAAATTTATCTTCCCGGACAAACCTGAGATAGCAGCTGTGGACAGGAAAGATGTCTTAAAAACCCTCTCTACTCCCACCAAAGAGAGAAGAGGATGGATTGTTTTTGATAACAGCCAATTTGGAAATGTCACAATTTCTTAATCATTTTTTTCATAGTTTTAAAAATTAAAAATTATTAATATTATATTTTTGAATTATGAACTTTGTTCTTTCTAACCACATACTAACTCCGACCAAATCCTCTTTACTTTGGACTTAAAAATAAGCAAGACCATTCTCACCCCAAATACGGGGCGAGTATGGTCACTCTCATATTTTGTTGTCATGCAGATTCCTTAAGACCTAAAAAATTTATAATTCGCAGGGTAAGTAATCAAGAAACTAAGCAATGATCCCACTTAGTTTCGTTATTTTCTGCTAAACGGTGCAAGAGTTATAAATGAAAATATGAATTTTTGACCATTCTCACCCCGTTTGACGGTATATATTATATAAGAATTTTTCAACAATGTATAAAATCCACTATGACACTTTCTTAATGACTTTTCGCCAGCTCTGAAGATGGTTCAAACACGGAACCGAAAAGTCAGCTGTGTGAATTAACCAAATAAAGAAATAACCTTAGCTGCATTTCTCATTTTTACCCTCTTATCAATTTAAAAATCTACACTTCTTTAATAAAAATTTTATTATTTTTGATAAATATGTAATGTAATGTAATTAAATAACAAAAATTTCATATTAATAGGTGTTGCGGTTTTCAAGACTTTTCGGTCCTGGCAAGCCTAGTAGTTTGCCTCAAATATGGAGAAGTGTAAGAAAAAGAAGAAAAAAGAAAAAGCATCACAGGAGAGATTCCCATCATGGACACACTGATAGTGGATCTGATGGGGAAGATCGGCCAGTCAAACGTCAAGGATGGCATTTTAATTATGGACCTATCCCTCCTCAAGACCAATGGGCATCTGATGACGAAGTAAGAAACTTTACACTTACCCTTTGATATTACTAATAAATGACACATGCAAAAACAAAAATATATTATATAGAGAGTGAAATTGCTAATTTTCCTTTTCTGTTTGGGAAAAAATGTGTAATTTCTTCTCCCCCCCTCTCCTCTCTCCGTCCCAGCCAGAGACCAACTAACAACTTTTCCCCCGGGGGTGAGCGGTTTGAGACCTCGGTGTCAAATTAAATCAGCATGACACTAGCCAAGCCTACAATTTGCGACCAATTATTTCCTATATCTCAATTGCAAACACAAGTCTCGAGACATCGAATAACCAGGAACGGGTTAAAGGGAGGGGCGCGGAACCCCACCCCCGAGAAAAAATAAAAATAAAAAACTTATGTACTATACTATTAATTTTAAGTCTTAAATCACATTAACGGTGCTACTATATTTAAAAATGTTAATCCCCCAGGGGCCCTCCTGTAAGAAGCTCCGAAGTCAACTCAAACAGAACATAGATAACTCACCTCTTCCTTGAACTCAAAATCTTTGAGACATTCACTGACCATTTTTATGGACCAATAAGATTGCCCGATCCCGAAAACAAAACACCAATATTATTACTTCCTGATTCTATCCCTTTGAAAATGGCTGGAAACTTAAAAAAAAATTTAATTGTAAATATTAATATAGATAATGCCCTTGTATAAATTTCTATCTAAAAGCTCAGCAAATCTGTACCTCTTAATAATTATAATATACCGGTAAATTGTAATAATATTTTTTTAGCTTTTTTTCATTATTCTTTTTAAATTTTCAGGCTAAACTGCTTTGTCCCGTGGAAGATACATCTCAAAATGGCAAACAAGAACAAGGAGAAATCAATGAAATGGGTCCTAAAGTAGCTGATTGGCGATTTGGTCCCGCACAAATGTGGTATGATATGTTGGATGTCCCAGAAACTGGAGACGGTTTCAATTACGGTTTTAAATTGAAGGAAAAGGTTTTTATTTCTTTTAATTTAATTAATTTAAATTAAATAGTTTACAAATTGAAAAATAAATAATTTTTAGACCGAAGAGGAAAAAAAGGAAGAAATCAAGAAGAATGATGATAAAGATTTTCCTGATGATGCCTTTTTAATGGTTACACAAACTCATTGGGAAGATGAAGTTGTATGGGACGGGGAAGATATCAAACATAAGGTAGAAAATTGATCATCTCTTGTATTTTATTTTTATTTTATTTTTATATTAAAATAAAAAATAATTTTTCAGGTGATGCAAAAATTGAATTGTAAAACGAATGCAGCCGGTTGGGTTCCATCAAGCGGGAATAGAACCGCGCAAGCATTCAGCCAACCAGCAAAGGGAGCTGTACCTCATGTCGTTGGAGGAACCGTTCGTCTTGGAGGTGGAGGAATAGGAATTGGCTCTGGAGGGACTGGAAACGCTGCGAACAAAAATTCTAAACAACTGTAAGTTTTCTTAACTGACAAAACACAAACTTAGGGCCAGTTTCATCACTCTAGGTAGACACACACCGTTCTAGGCACTAGCAAGCTCGGCAATTGCTTAGAGCGCTAAACCCATGGGGCGCGCAAATTTGGCTAGAAATATCTCTATATTTATAAGCTTTTGAACAGCACCTTTTCTTAGGTAAAAAACTAAAAAATTCCGAAAATGCTGCTTTTTACTTTGCATATTTGAAAGGGCGCCAGCAAAAACTACTGCATAAAATCAAACGAACCTTTTCAAAAGAAAGCCTTGCTATGTCGAAAAATGAAAAAATACAATCAAGTCCTTTGTTGGGAACAAACAAAAATACTTTCCGAACAACCCAATAATAAAAATTTATAATTGACTTTATAGATTGCTCTTTTTTCAATTAATAATAATTAAATTGTATTCATTATAATTATCTAAATTCTTTACTTTTTTTTTAGGTTAAGGGGCAGAAACTTTTTTTTCTAGGGCGCCAATAACTCTAATAAGGGCCCTCTTCCAGGTCAAGTATTATCCGTACCATTAAAAAAGTATACATATAAATATTCGATTAAATTTACTTGGGATATCTGAGTCTTATTGGCTTTTGCAGATTGTTTGAACTATGTATAGTATAATAATATAGATAGTTCAAACAAAAAAAAATATTTTTATATAACTTTAAAAATATTAATTCTATTTTTTACTTTCTCTTATTTTTAAATATTATACGCGGAACACATGCAAAAAGCTCACGGAGCCCCTTTTTTATTTTGTTTAAGGTCTTTTCGGCTGTTTAGTCCCGGTCCCTATTTATTTCAATTGATTGATATCCAAAATTAATTTTTTTGCCTACGGCGGTATGCGTCCTTTGGCACCAGAGGAGCATCGGTTAACAACCAGTGCTTTAAAGTATTGACATTATTACTGATATAAATAATAGAAAATTTAACCATGACTAACATCCTAATACTGTAGTAAAGAAGAACTTGGCATTTGAATATTTTGAATATTATTGTCAGATATGTATTAATCACTACACCAAGCTTTGGGTAGGGGCTAGTAAACCATGGGATAGGCTCTTTTTTGATTTTTTTGTTAAATTTATGAGGTTCTAAAAGAGGAGCTAAGTCTCTTAACCTAGGGCTAGCTACTTTGAGGGATAAAACTGGCCCTTAATATACAAATGTATATATAGAATTTGTAGACAAATTTCTTAATCGTCATTTGAAAATATTATTTAATTTAAAATACCCTACAATAAAATCCGGCTATTATATTTAAGAGGGTAATATTATATTATTCAGAAGAAATAGGTAATTAATCTATTATTAGGCTATATATTAATTTTCAATTAGAATTTTTTAACTCAACTTGTTCTTTAACAGAATGATGAAACAACATCTCAACCGAATAGATGAATCTCAAGATGACACCTGGTATTCTATTTTCCCTGTTGAAAACGAAGAGCTTGTCTATGGCGTTTGGGAGAATGATGTGATTTGGGATTGTGAAAATATGAATGTAATACCCAAACCGAAAATTCTAACTCTAGATCCGAATGATGAAAATATCGTATTGGGAATCCCTGATGATATTGACCCAGCAAAACAACGTTCTGATTCCGTGGCTCCGACTAAAGTCAAAATCCCACATCCTCATGTGAAAAAATCAAAATTATTGTTGGGCAAAGCCGGAGTGATCAACGTGATGGAAGAAGATACTCCACCGCCTCCTCCCAAGTCTCCGGACCGAGATCCATTCAATGTTTCAAATGACAGGTAATTACCCTTTACATATTAAAATACTCTAAATTCTAATATGTTATATTAGAAGACTTTAATATTTATTCCGACAATACTTAATTTTTATAAAAGGAGTTAAAAAAAAGATGTATATGTTCAAATAAATTTTTTATTCTAAAATATTTTAGATATTATATGCCAAAATCTTCCGAATCTTCCCTTCGACTGAAAGTGGGAGGAGGCAATTTAATTCAGCATTCAACTCCGGTTGTGGAATTACGAGCTCCTTTCGTACAAACACATATGGGCCCAATGAGACTAAGAAATTTCCATCGAATTCCAATAAAGAGATACAGTCATGGTGCTCTCTCTTCGCCTGGACCTCATCAGGTGCTACCCCTGCTCAAACACATCCGTAAAAAAGCCAAGGTATTTGAAACATTTTACAAACAAAGATATAAAATAATATAACATCAAATATACATTTAAGAGGAAGGGCAGAGGCAGTCAAAAAGAAATTATTCTGAATGCTACAACAATTTTCCGGAGACGATTCGGTGCATTTATTAATGGTCCATCATCAATTTGACATAGACAACATGAGAGACAGTAAAACATCCTGAAGACATACTGGAAATGTTTATACGTTCTTTTGGACAATCTGCTATCAATTTCCGGAGAGACAGCGAAAAACTTAGCAGGGCCTTTGACGCAGTGCTCTTCCACAGTTGAGTGGAGACTCATTATTATATGTATTAAACTAAAAATTAATTTTTTAAATAATTTATCTATATAAATTAATCGAAATGTCTTTCTGAAAAAATGTTTACTATTCAATTTATTAAATGTTAATTAATAACTTAAGAATTTAAATATAGATAAAGAGAAATTCCTTTATAAATAGATAAATTGGTTGACTGACCGAAAATATACGTTAAATCTGAAAAGAATATTTTTTTACTCATTCATATAATTCACTCTCTTGGGTGACCATTGTTAAACATTATATGATAGTTCAACAATATACATGTTCAATCGTCAACAATTTAAAACATACGTATATACCAGACATTTATAGACTAACTCTGAGCATAAAAAACAATTGTAAGTTATTCCATATTGTTGCATTTATGTTTGATATATACATGTATATTTTTATAATAATAATAATAATAATAATAAATTTTTATTCAAATAGGAACATTATAACAATAAAGTACAAAGTACAACAAACACATGAATAAATATATGTAATTTAAGTTTATTTGCATGGTCTCTCAATCAAAGACCGTCTGCAATTTTCTTCGAGAGATAGGGCATTCTCAAAAGTGTGAATTCTAAGTTACATAAGAATAAAATGGCTGGGTCGTGCGGAGCTAGCTAGAGACGAACTCATTAGTATCCTGGACGGGGCAAACTGATGGGCGTTGCGAGGTATGCGGCAGAGGCGTGGGCATACCGCTGGACCTTAGTCCTGAATTCAACTTTTGTACATTTTTATATTGATGTGTATTTTTTTTATAGAAAGGACTAATGATGGAACGCTAATATGCACCAAAACTTCTCCGGAAAATTGTTGTAGCATTCAGAAAATTTCTTTTTGGCTGCCCCTGCCCTTCTTCTGAACGTTATCATCACAACCACCACTTAAAAATATAAATTTAATTCTAGCAAAGAGAACAAGAAAGAGCTGCTAGTGGCGGGGGCGATGTGTTTTTCATGCGGACTGCTGAAGATCTCACTGGAAGGGATGGCGAATTGGTGCTCGTCGAATTCTGCGAAGAACATCCACCTCTTATGAATCAAGTAGATTTCATTAACCTTATTTTTTTCTTTATTTTTTTTTTTTTTTTTTTTTTTATTTTTTAAAAAACCCCCCCACAAGAAAAAAAACCCCAATTTTTGCCCCTATAAAAAAAAAAAAAAAAAAATAAAATACATCCATAATTTTTACGTAGTCTCAGTCTCAGCATATTTTTACTTTCTCTTCGATAGAATTGTATTTTTATAAATTATATTTCATTTCTCGCAGGTTGGTATGTGTTCCAAAGTGAAAAATTATTACAAACGAAAAGCCGGGAAAGATCAAGGCCCTCAAGAATATCGTTATGGTGAAGTTGCATACGCACATACTTCACCATTTTTGGGACATTTACCTCCAGGCCAATCTATACAGGCAGTCGAAAATAACATGTATAGAGCTCCAATTTATGAACATAAGACTCTAGAAACAGATTTCCTTGTCATAAGGACACGGTATGTTTATATTAAAATATCTTTAGACTTTAAATAGATATCTAGATTTATAATTATAAATGGGAAAATGAAGAAAAAACGAACCTCTTTTAATTCAAGAAACAAATTTTTATATTGAATTCTAATAGAGTGGAGGAGGGGTTTAGTTCCTTTAGGACCCCCCCCCCCTTTACTAGACTATCGCTTTTAATGCATTTTTAAATATTTTCAGTCATCAATATTACATTCGAGAGGTTGATGCCTTGTTTGTTGCTGGCCAACAATGTCCTTTGTATGAAGTTCCGGGGCCCAATTCTAAGAGGGCAAATAACTTCGTTAGAGATTTCCTACAAGTATTTATTTATCGGCTGTTTTGGAAAAGTCGAGATCTTCCTCGTCGAATAAAAATGGATGATATCAAAAAAGCATTTCCTTCTCACAGTGAGAGCAGTATCAGAAAAAGGTTAAAACTCTGTGCGGATTTCAAACGTACTGGTAAATAAAATTATTTTACTTTATTATTTTACTAGGATAATATTGGATATATTGAAAAGATTAATAATTTCTGTCATTTTTTTTAGGAATGGACTCCAATTGGTGGGTGATTAAACCTGATTTCCGATTACCTACTGAGGAAGAAATTCGAGCTATGGTTTCACCAGAACAATGCTGCGCTTATTTTAGTATGATTGCTGCCGAACAGCGCCTTAAGGTGATTGCTTACAGGAAATATATATTTATATAAATCGCTAATGTCCGTCTGTCTGTCTGTCACGTTCTATTTGGCCAACTTCTAGTTGGAATTTTGAAACAAATTTTGTATGCTTAAAGAGGCCCTTCTAGAGATTACAGGAAAACTTTCATCCCGAAATTCCTATAACTTTTTGAGTTATTAAATCCTAAAGTTAGGATTTCTCCCATAGGAAATGTTTAGAGAAATATCTATGTATTTTTCGGATGTAAAAAAATCCTCAATTAGGCACTGGATTGGCATAGTAATAATAATTTTCTTTTCATTAAGAAAAGGGGAGACCTGTGGCTCAGGACTAGAGCATTAGCCGAAGGCGGGCGCCCCGCTAGTTTAAAAAAAAAAAATTCATTTATACAAATAATAGCAAAAACCGCCAATTTTTTTAAAATAAAATTGATAAATTTAATTTTTTAATACAGTGTAGTCTTGCTAATCCAGACTTCGATACTCAGGCATATCGGGTAATCAGGCGTTTTGGAAAGCCACTTTAAATTTTTTCCTAATAAATAAAAAATAATTATACATTTATCTCCTTTTTTTAATTTTTCTCTTTCGGCTACAGAGGCCATTAAGTGGTTTCAACGTATTAAGTATATTTTATTTTTAATATACCGGGGGAATGTTCCACACGCTGATTCCTCGGGGACATTCACCCGAGGTTTCGTCGCGCTTGGCATCGCTTAATCCCAACAATTGTGGTGACTGTTGCTCTACTCCGTTGCCAGACCCTCGGCATAAATTAATTTAATCCTACATATCGACAAAAATTGTTTATTTCATACACGAAATATTATAAGAAAAATATTTATAAATCTTCATTTTTTATTATTGACTCTTTTTCCCCGTAGGATGCTGGATATGGAGAAAAATTTCTTTTCACTACACAAGAAGATGATGATGAAGAAATGCAATTAAAGATGGATGATGAAGTTAAAGTGGCTCCTTGGAATACAACTAGAGCTTACATCCAAGCAATTAAAGGCAAATGTTTACTTCAATTGGCTGGACCTGCTGATCCCACAGGATGTGGCGAAGGATTCTCATACGTTCGGGTTCCAAATAAGCCTACGGTAGGTCTATAAAAGAATTTTTACTATAAACAGTGTTGGAAAAATTGTATGTGTATTTTTTCGGCTACTGAAAATTTTGTATTCATTGCCTCTATTTAAAAAATTTCGATGGGAATGGGTGTTTTTTTACAAAGGTAAAAATTCTATCATTATTGCCTTATAACATGAATTAATTTTAATTTTTTTTTATTCAGCAAACTAAAGAAGAACAAGAGGCTCAACCAAAAAGAACAGTTACAGGAACTGATGCGGATTTAAGGCGTCTTTCTCTTAATAATGCTAAAGCGCTTTTGAGAAAATTCGGTGTCCCTGAAGAAGAGGTATAATTTTATTATTGTTATTTATATTCATATTTAAATATTTTCTTTATATTAATTTATTTTTTATTTATAGATTAAAAAACTCTCTCGTTGGGAAGTAATTGATGTGGTGCGTACTTTATCAACTGAAAAGGCCAAGGCCGGTGAAGAAGGAATGACCAAGTTCTCAAGAGGAAATCGTTTTTCGATTGCAGAACATCAAGAAAGGTAATTTTATTAAACTAATTAAATAGATTAAAAATTAAATTATAATCCATAGATTCTATATAAAAGTAATAATAATTGAAATGATTGGGAGCAAGGAAACCTTTTAGAATATAAGGCTTTAATCAGCAAAATTTATACATAAATAAATGTTAATAGTAAACAATAATATTATAATAACAGTGGAGTGAGTTAAGCATTTTGAATTACAAATATACTACATTTTCCCCAAGTTTATTTTTGAGTGTAATCCTCCAAGTATCTTGGGGCTCTTCTTTCTCTTACCGGTCTTTCTTGTTGGGGAGTTAATCTCGGAATTAAATTAGGGTCAGAAGATACAGAAGTAGACGGAGGAGTAAAGGAGGCTGGAGAATCATCAACTTCATCAGTAGGAGCTGGATCGTCCATTGGAGCCGGAGCTGTAGGAGTATCTTCCGAAGAGTTGACATTTGGCAAAGGATAATTCATTTCTGTTTCTTCATGCCACCTTTGCTCCCCTGTTGGTGCTAAATGTTTCAGGGAAACTGTGGCTTCCCTCCCGTCGGCATGCTTAATGAATGCATATTCTGGATTTGCTTCAATTAGATTGACTTCTTCGACTAATGGCTCATATTTACTTTGTCTGTTAAATTTTCTTAGTAAAACGGGTCCTGGCTGTGTGAGCCACGAAGGGATGGAATTTCCTGACGTTGATTTCCTAAGATGTTTAAACATCCGCTCATGCGGGGGTTTGGTTCGTGGATGTACACAGGAGTGAGCGTATAGAGTGTAATGCTTCTTCTAGCACAAGTTGCCATTTAGTTATCTTTAACCCTTTAGATTTTAATGCCAACGTGATCGTCTTCCAGATAATTCCATTGTACCTCTCTATTTGGCCATTTCCTTCAGGATTGTACGGAGTTGTCCTACTAGTAGCTATTCCCCGTGAGTGTAAATAAGATTTTAACTCCGCAGACATGAAATTTGTACCCTGATCAGAGTGAATGAAGGAAGGCATGCCAAAAATGGAAAAGAGATTGTTCATGCATTTAATAATAGTATTTGCGGACATGTCTGGACATGGGTACGCGAATGGAAATCTTGAAAATTCATCCACAATTGTAAAAAGGTATTTATTTTTTTGTTTCAGTAGGTAAAGGCCCCTTAAAATCCACATTTAATCGCTCAAATGGTAAGGTAGATTTTATAAGAGTACCTTTATTTTTATTAAATCGAGGCTTCATTTCAGCGCAAACGGTGCAGGATGATGTCATCTTACGAATTTCTTCAATGGAATAAGGTAAATTACGAGAACGTATCCAGTGCGCCATTCGAGTCACGCCTGGATGACAAAGAGACTGGTGGAGAGTAAATAAGGTATCTGTAACATTAGTTCCACAAATTCTAGAAAAAGTGTCGGCCACGCAGTTATGAACTCCCGGCCTATATACTATGTCAAAACTGTAACAGGATAGTTCCAGACGCCATCTTAATATTTTCTCATTTTTTATTTTACTAGTATGCGTCTTATCAAACATAAATGAAACGGATCTTTGGTCTGTCAACAGTTTGAAGTGCCTTCCTATAAGAAAGTGTCGCCATTTCTTTAGAGACTCCACTATAGCATAAGCTTCCTTCTCGATAGAAGAATGTCCTTGTTCACTTTTTGTAAGAGTTCTTGAAAAAAGGCAACTGGTCGTCCTGCTTGACTTAGAGTAGCGCCGATCGCATGTTCGGAGGCATCGGTTTCGACTAAAAAGGGTACTCCATCTTGTATTGAAGTAATAGCTGATTTAGCGATATCATTTTTAAGTTTTTCAAAATCTGAGGCTTCTAAAGACGGTAACGGAAATGATTTACATTTTACTAAATGCTGAATTTTTTCAGAAAACCGAGGTATCCATTTGGAGTAGTGAGCAAACATTCCGAGTGCTCTTCGTAAAGAAGCTGAATCTCTTGGAAAAGGTAAATTTAAAAGAGGTTCCATTCTCGTAGGGTCAGGTTTAATAGTTTGATTTTCAATTAAATATCCAAGAATTCTAATTGATTTTTGAGAAAATGAGCATTTTTCTTTATTGATGGTCAAATTGTATTTGTTTATTATAGAAAGAAAGCGTTTCAAATTTAAATCATGTTCGTCTTGATTTTTACCACAAATCGTTACATCATCTAGATAGGCGTATACCCCTCTTAAACATTCATCTCTGATTATTTTATCCATAACACGCTGGAAAGCAGCAACACCATTAGTTACTCCAAAGGGGATTCTTTTAAAATGGAAGAGTTTGCCATCAGCTTCGAAAGCAGTAAAATGTTTCTCTTTGTCACGAATAGGCACCTGATGATAAGCGCTCTTCAGATCAACGGAGGTAAATATATTGAATTTTGATATATTATATACCATCTGTTCAATATTTGGCAATGGATAAGCATCAAGGTAAGTAAATTTATTTATTGTTTGTGAGTAATCTATTACCATCCTTTTCTTATGGTTATCATTTCTTGTGACCAGTACTTGAGCGCGCCATGGAGAGTTACTTTCTTCAATAATTCCTTCTTTAAGAAGATTTCTAACTTCTGATGCTATAAATTTCGAATCTTCCAGGGAATAACGACGAGATTTGATTGCTATTGGTTTGTAGTCTTTAGAAAGATTTAAAAATAGTGAAGGAGGATCAACTTTAGCAGTTGAGAGACTACAAATATTCAAAGGTGATTTTGTCCCACCGAAACTTAATTCTAAACTAGCATGTTGTTTTAGAATGTCGTGTCCAATTATTACGTCTGCACATAATTCAGGTAAGACAAGTAATTTTAGATTTGGATAATAATGTTCTAACATCTTTAGATCAACGAAACAATGTCCACATATATTAGAACATAATTCTGTTGAAGCCATCGTTATTTGTCCCTTACTAGGAAGCAATATAATCTTATTATTTTGTAAATAACTCTTATTAATAAAGCTTTGAGAGCTACCAGTATCTATTAAAGCGTCGGCAGAAGAATTATTTATTCTAATTTTAATAAGAGATTTAGATAAGCATTGAGGAGCTGACGCTAATATATTTGAATCATTTGTAATTGAAGCAGAAGTATCAGAAATATTATTGCGTAGATATTTCTTACTTTGACATACTCTGGAAAAATGTCCCTTCTTTGAACATTCCCTGCAAACCGAGTCCTTGGCGGGGCAAATAAACCTTGAATGCCTTCTACTTCCTCCACAATAGAAGCATTTATAGATGGCATTCTTTTGAGTTGAAGCAAGAGACTTTTCTTCATTTTCTTCTACTTCCTTTTCGTTATTCTTAGGGAGAGCACTAACGAGATCAACAGAGTTATTCTTGTAAGCCTCAGAATGCTTTTGAGCCGACTCCATTGTTTGGGCAAGTGTTATAGTTTCTTCTAGCTTAAGAGAAGTCTTTTCCAGAAGACGCTGGCGAATTTGCGAAGAATGAAGTCCGTTTATGAAGGCATCTCTAATATATTCATCTTTATACTCTCCTGAAGTCACGGCTTGAAAGTTGCAATCTTTACTCAAAGATCTTAATTCTTGTATATATTGGACTACGGATTCTTCAGATTGTTGCTTACGCATCATAAGTGTATACCTTGCGAAAATTTCATTTTTAGGTTTTATATAAATAGATTCTAGTATCTTTATGGCTTGACTATAAGTTTTACACTCAGAGATATTTTCGAAAATATTGGTGCTTACATAATTGATTAGAAGTTTTAGCTTTGTACTTTCGTTCAGATCCTTGACCGTTGAAATAAAATTTTCGAATGTCATCAACCAGTGTCTCCATTCCTGAGCTGCTTTAGGTGAATTACGGTCGGTATTTAGTTTTTCCGGTTTTAAGAGTTTTTCCATATTACTTGAAAAAAATTTTGCTGATTAAATTGAAATGATTGGGAGCAAGGAAACCTTTTAGAATATAAGGCTTTAATCAGCAAAATTTATACATAAATAAATGTTAATAGTAAACAATAATATTATAATAACAGTGGAGTGAGTTAAGCATTTTGAATTACAAATATACTACAATAATTTTTTAGATATAAAGAGGAATGTCAACGTATATTTGAACTTCAAAATAGAGTACTCTCATCTCATGAAGTTCTTTCCACGGATGAAGGAGAAAGTTCAGATGAAGATAGTTCAGATATTGAAGAAATGGGCAAAAATATTGAAAACATGTTGAGCAACAAGAAAACAAGCTCGCAACTCTCTTTGGAGAAGGAAGAACAAGAGAGGCAAGAGCTGGTTAAGACTTTGATGGGAGAAGGCATTAGTGGAAGTGGCGCAGGCGGCGATCACGATTCGAGAAAAGCAAAAGATAAGAAAAAAGAGGAGGATGAATTAGCAGCGATTGCAGGGTAAGCAAATTTTCTACTTTTATTGATTGATTGATTGATTGATTGTGAAGGATCTTTATCTCTTCGTGTTAGAATATAATTATAAATTACATACAAACCAACAATGAAGATACTGGACAAGTGATACTTTTCAAATTCCACTTTTTCAACGAATGATTATTATTATTATTAATTGCATTTTTCGAAAAAAAAAAAAAAATCTGGTGTGACTGGCGCACAGCACACAACTTTCTCTTACCTTCGGTAATCGAAAGTTGTGTTCGGTGCTTGTCACACCAGATTTTTTGTGTCGACATATATTTAGTTCCCGACAGTACGGAACATATGAATTCAGATGTAAAATTTATAAGTATGGGAAAATATTTATATTTTGTTACCATGGCAACCATTTCTCCTATCTTCCCTATGAAATACAAGAGTAAAGTGGTCTTCAGAAGATTTCAATTGCAAAATGAGAATATACATTTGAAAGAGCATCTAAAAAATAATTGATTTTTGAATTTAAAAAAAATCGTTGGTGCAAATTTTGAGAAAATCGAAAAAACTGAAAAAGTACATCAGTAAAGTACTAGTACTCTTTGGCCGATTTTGATTAAAAGCTTATTTTTCCGGTCCCGGGGGGTGTTTAACTTAAATATAAAATTTCAACCTCGTAGCTCAATTCCTTCATGCTTAAAATTGAACACACACAGACACACAGACAGACCATGTCGCGAAAACCACTTTTTTGGATTCAGGGGACCTCAAAACGTGAAGATCCATCAAAATCTCGACATCGAATTTTTGACATGAATCCAATACTTTCTCTCTATATATATATTACATATATACAAAATCTGGTGTGACTGGCGCACAGCACACAACTTTCTCTTACCTTCGGTAATCGAAAGTTGTGTTCTGTGCTTGTCACACCAGATTTTTTGTGTCGACATGTATTTAGTTCCCGACAGTATGGAACATGAATTCAGATGTAAAATTTATAAGTATGGGAAAATATTTATATTTTGTTACCATGGCAACCATTTCTCCTATCTTCCCTATAAAATACAAGAGTAAAGTGGTCTTCAGAAGATTTCAATCGCAAAATGAGAATATACATTTGAAAGAACATCTAAAAAATAATTGATTTTTGAATTTTAAAAAAAATCGTTGGAGCAAATTTTGAGAAAATCGAAAAAAACTGAAAAAGTACATCAGTAAAGTACTAGTACTCTTTGGCCGATTTCGATTAAAAGCTTATTTTTCCGGTCCCGGGGGTGTTTAACTTAATTATAAAATTTCAACCTCCTAGCTCAATTCCTTCATGCTTAAAATTGAACACACACACACCCACCCACCCACCCACCCACCCACACACACACAGACAGACCATGTCGCGAAAACCACTTTTTTGGATTCAGGGGACCTCAAAACGTGAAGATCCATCAAAATCTCGACATCGAATTTTTGACATGAATCCAATACTTTCTCTCTATATATATATTACATATATACATAGGTAAGAGAAAGTAAAAATTGGGAAAGCGTCTACTTAAAATGATTTAATAGTAGTTTAATTTGGAGTTCGGAACGTATTTTGAAAAATTATGGTTAATAAATAATGATCGTCATAGTATATAAAACTTATTTTGAAATTCGGATTGGAAGCTGCTCAAATATCGTAAAAGTTAGTTGACAATTTTTTTTTTTCAGATTTTTAAATAAATTATTTTTTAATTTTATATCTTTTAAATACTTTTCAGTTTTGGTGCTAGTCAACCTGGTAGAGTGCTTAAAATTTACCGAACTTTCCGGGATGGTGAAGGCAAAGAATACACTCGCGTTGAAGTTGTTAGAAAATCAGCGGTGATTGATACTTATGTGAAAATTCGAACAACTAAAGATGAAAATTTCATCAGACAATTTGCAACTCTGGATGAACAACAAAAAGAAGAGATGAAACGAGAAAAACGAAGAATCCAAGAGCAATTGAGGAGAATCAAACGAAATCAGGTAATCCTTTAGGTTAAAAGTTTCCTAAACATCATTTTTCTATTTATTTAATTTATTTTAAAGGAACGCGAACGCATGATGGGTCGACATGGAATGCTCCCGCCCTCCGCTCTCTCATCTCTTCATCACCAAGCTGGTCAAATTAGCCCCAAGTCTTCTGTTCTATCAAATCTCTCCTCATTTGCTAGCGGCACTACTAGTACATTTAAAATAGAAAACGGAACTCTTTCTGGGACTGTTACCCCTTCGCATTCTCAAGGCAATGTGATTTTGAGCGGAAGTACAGGTCCTATCAACAACACACCAAGCCCAGTAACTCCTCATACATCAAATTCATCGTTACATACTCCAACCTCATCCAACCTTACATCAGCTAATACTTTCTCCAACGCCTCATCACATTTAATAACAACATCGTCACCTGAAACCAGCCGTTTTCCAACAAACACAAATACTTCAATTACTCCAAATACATCAAATGTTTTTACTCCCATTAATATTAAAACCGAAAATCCTCTTCCAACTCCAGTAAGTGCAAGTCCAAGTACACCGGTTTCTTCGACTTCTTCTACAACAACTCCAAACAAACGAAAGAAACCAAAATTAAAACCAGATTTGAAACTCAAATGTGGAGCTTGTGGTAATGTAAGTACATGTCCTCTGTACTTTCTTTATTAATATTATTTTGCCTGTTGCTAGTGCTAAAATTCTTGAAAATTGATTAAAATAATTTTTTCTACAGGTTGGACATATGAGAACAAACAAAGCCTGTCCTCTTTACCAAACAAACGCTCCTCCACCTTCACTTAATGTTGCAATGACTGAAGAACAAGAAGAAGAAATTGAGAAACAACTAAACGCCGATGACGAAGATCTTGTCAATGTTGAAGGCACTAAAGTTAAATTAAGCAGCAAACTTCTGAAGGTATATCACTTCATAATCAGGACAATTAAAACTAAATACACAAGCGGAAATGCTTCAATATAAACACTTATTACTTATTTCTTCACTTGGTGTGTCATCTTCAGAACACTTGTGTTTATAGTTTTATTGGGTTGTTCGAAAAGTAATTTCGATTTTTTCCCAATAAATGACTTAATTGTATTTTTTCACAGCTAACTTCTCACTCACCCTCAAAACCATTATATATTTTGACAACAGATAGAGCAAGGCTTTCTTGTGAAAAAGTTTGTTTGATTCTACGAAGAAGTTTTTTTGTTGGAAACCATAAAGGGGGTTTTCGGAAGAAAAATTTTTAAATTTTCAATTTGACCGTTCATTATCATTTAAACGCCAAGGTTTAATCTCAAAGCTCGAGACATATGGATTCCTCTTGTTCTTACGGTAAAATATTTGTGCCGTCGCGTTTACGGCTGTAATTTGCTTCCTAGGGGTTTCAAATAATCATGAACGATTGAATTCGATAAATTTAATATCTCAGCGATCTCACGAATTGTTATTCGCCGGTTCGCATCAATTAATGCCTCGATTGTGTCTTCATCAGCTTCAACTGGCCTTTTAGAACGAAGGGCATCTTCAACATCAAAAATTGCCCGATCGAAATTTTGCAAACAAGTTTTGGCCTAAAAAATATGCCGAAAATTCGCCAACAAAAAACCACTGCTTAGAATCAAACGAACTTTTTCATAAGAAAGCCTTGCTGCCAAAATATATAAAGTTTATGCGGCTTAAGTGTGACGTTAGCTGTGAACAAATACAATTAAGTCCTTTGTTGGGAAAAACGAAATTACTTTCCGAACCCAATAATTTACCTAAATATTTCAACTAGAGCCAGCAATTACTAGTTTAAATTTACTAAAATTTATTAGAATAATTAAAAATAACCTAATAAATTATTTTTTTCTTTAAATTAAAAAGCATGCTGAGGAAATGAAACGACGTACGCTATTACTTAAAGTACCTAAAGAAGCGTTCAATGCTAAAAAAACGAAGACGTGCGGTAAATGAATTACATTGTGATTATTTGAAGAGACAGAATAGACCAGCAAATCGTCGACGGACCGACCCTCTGGTTGTTCTTTCTACGATTTTAGAATCCATTCTCAACGAAATGCGAGATCTTCCAAATGTTCAACCTTTTCTTTTTCCCGTTAGTTCCAAGGTAGAGTATTTACTATTTTTAAATTACACCAAATTCTTGTTATAAAATAACCTTTGATTGAAATTTTTTTTTTAAGACTGTTCCAGATTATTATAAAATTATTCAACGTCCAATGGACCTTCAAACTATCAGAGAAAATCTTCGTCAAAAAAAATATCAAAGTCGAGAGGAATTCCTTGCCGATGTCAATCAGATCGTTGAGAACTCAACTCTTTACAACGGGGCGAAGAGTGTACTCACGATGAATGCCAATACGATGTTAACTAAATGTGTGAATCGTTTGGCAGAGATGGAAGACAAATTGATGAGACTTGAAAAGGCAATCAATCCTCTTTTGGATGATAATGACGTCGTCGCACTTCAATATATTCTTGAGAGTGTCCTTAATAACAAACTTAAAACGATGTCGGAGTCCTGGCCATTTCTCAAACCAGTTAATAAGAAACAGGTGAGTTATTTTATTTATTTAACAAAAACAAAGAAACTAATAAATAATATTATTTTAGGTTAAAGATTATTATAATGTGGTCAAAAATCCAATGGACTTAGAAACTATTGCCAAAAAGGTTTCTTCTCACAAATATCACAATAGTAGTGAATTTATTGCTGATGTTGAACAAATTCTTACAAATTGTGTCTTATATAACGGTAAAGACTCAACTTATACATCAAAGGCTGAAGCTTTAGTTCGAGTCTGTCGACATACTCTCGAAGAGGTATGTAAGATCAAAGATCCTTCGATCTTGATTGATTTTAAAAGGAAATTAATTAATTTTTTATCGTTTAGTACGGCGACCATCTCAATCAGATAGAGGAGAGAATTAGCACTGCACAAGAAAGGGCCCTTGAACAGGCAGATATGGATTCGTTGGGAACTTGGCTGCCAGGAGAAGATGAGCACTTTACAATTGTAGAGCCTGAGCGCGGGGTAAAGATTTATTTTTATTATTTATCTTCAATATAATAAAATCCTTAACATATGTTCATTTTGGTTCAATCCAACAGAGAAACCAGTATATGATTTACTTTTTATATTCCAAATATCAACAAAAATTTGATATTATATTAACTATCAGAAAATGATCGAGGGAGGCTATTTTTAAAGAATATCTGGACAAAAGCTATAAACCCTTTACGCTTGTTTCATCCTTTTTTTTAGAGATTAAATAACGTATATATTTCCAAGTATCGGCTATGAGAGAGATCAGTCCAAATAATTTTTTAAATATCGTCCTTATATATAAATTATATTATTTCAAAAGAAATATAGATAATATGATAATTAATTTATTTAAAAATTTCTAATTATAAACATTCTATTAAAAAACTGCTCAACTTTCACCGATTAAAAAGAGAATATTTTGTTATAATTTATACCTCCATTATTTTATATTATTAAAAGAATTATTTTATTTATTTAATTGTCACTTACAAGGGAAGAATAAAAATTGCTTAATCTCCACACAGTCTGTCTGAAAATTAAGAGCTCTATCTCCATAATTCTTAATATAACATTTTTCAGCAATTAGCCTCATATATTTTACCGAGTGGATCAAGTACAATTAAAATTTGTAAACCTTTTATTTCAGAGCCAGACAAGTTCACCTGATAATATGTTTGGCAAAACGCATATCGACGATTTTGATTTTGTTGATGTGGAAGGCGACCTTGAAGGAGCAACAGCTGCTTCGAAAGTCAGCCGAAAAGTTAAACATGTTCTTGAAGAGGATTTACAGTTCTCAAGCGAAGAGGACGATACGATTATGTCGGATGGAGGTGGACTTGGAGGTCCTGGAGGATCTGGACCTGGAGGAGGCCAACTCATCCATGGGGAACCTCTTCCCGACGACGATTCACAGCAGGCAGCAGAAGCCATGGTTCAGCTTGGTAATATGAGTTATTATCCCGCCACAGGAGCTGGAGGTATCTTTTATTCTAATTCTCTAAATTTATGTCCACAAAAAACTTGAGAGTGGTTATAAATGAATAAATATTCAATATAAAATCTATTAATTTTAGGTATTCGTCTCAGTACTTACATTTTATGAACCAGAAGTGTTAACAAATAAAATTTGAATTAACAATGACTATAGAATCGAATATTTATTAAATCAATCAGCAAAAAAAGTAGGTAGCTCCGGCGAATATAATGATTAATATTTCGTTTTTCAATTTCAGATGAGAGTATGGATGTCGATCCAAATTATGACCCGTCTGATTTTCTTCTTCATGGAAGTTTTGCTCAATCCCGAGGTGCAGAACAAACGATGTTTGATGGCTCAGTTAGTAACGTCGTTGGTCCCATGCCGGCGGCAATTCTGCCCACTACAGCTTCACTTCCCGATGATTTAGCTGTCAGCGAGTCTGATGAGGAGACAGAACAGAAACCGATACTTTCAAATCTCACTTCGATGGCGGTCGAGGAAAAACCAATTCCAATGGTCCTGAATGAGTCCGCTAAAGAGGGAAATGATGACGATGATAGCGGCGATCTTTGGTTTTAAAAAAACCATCCTCAAGGACTACTCTCTCTTTTTGTTTAAATCGAAAAATATAAATATTTAATAGTGTAAATAATATTAATTTATAATATATAAAATATTGTATAAAGTTGTAAAGTATATCTATAATTTGTTTTAGATTAGATAAAATTATTTTAAATGTACTGTATGTTATATTTTATATCACCGACCTATAAATTCTCTTATTCAATAAAAAAATATCAATCTAAAATGTTTATATATTAGAAGTTTTTTTATTTAATGTTTTATTCGGCATCGGAGGTTATTTAGACCCCGCATCTAATTATTTCATTTGAAGAAAATATTGTCGAAAACCTGACCCTTAGCACAAGAAGCGAGAACTCTACCACTGTTATAGGCTAGGAGCCTAGAGAGAGAAATTAACGGATATATACTGTCTGTATTCGAAGAAATAAAGTGGCATCTATGGCCATAACGTTTTGAATTTCTTCTCGGGGGGGGGGGGGGGGGCGATCGCCCCCCTCGCCCCCCCCCATTTAATCCGCCCCTGCAATAAGAGGCTGAAGGAGCGGGCAGCCAGGTAGTTAGTCTCCACGAAATTAAACACTCTATTGAGGAAACTATTTTCTCAACAGAAAGTTTCATTTCGTGGAGACTAACATTCTCTTCGAGGCCCCCCTGAGACTAAACAAGTGTTAACAAAATATCTCAAGATTTTGATATTTTTGTAAGGTACCATATTTACTTTATCACCTAACTTTTAAATTTTTTCGATTTTCTTAAAAATTATTGTTTAAATTTATTTTAATTTTACATTAAAAAATCGAGTTCTTTGGTTTTTTAGTCTGTTACTTGCAACAGGATATTTATTGCGAAGTTTTTAAATAAGATATTTAGATTCAACTAGACAATTTAATTTCTAACTCATTATCATTACTCTGTTCCTTCTTGCGTAACAATGCGGGTGGGCGGGGCTTTATGCGCAGCCAGCGCTCACTAAGCGGCTACGATCCAAACCGAAACTACCGCCCAAAAACTGACAAAGGAATTAAATTTAAAATTAATTATATTTAATATTTAATAAAAATATGAATGAAGAACTCAGAAATGATGATATTTTATCTGTTATTTTAAATACAGATAAAGAAAATGATCAATTTGACTATTTTGAAAATAATGAGTAAATAACTTTTTTTTTTGAAATTAACCTAAAATTATATTTTTTCATTTAAGATTTTTTTTATTTTAGAAATGAAAATTCCGAACAAGTAGAAATTTCAAACGAGGATTTGACTTCGTTAAGAAACCCGAATAATTCTAATGAAGGGGAAGAATCTTCTGAGACGGATGAAGTCGTCCTTTCGGTCATTTGGCAAAAGGGCCAAATGGGAGCTGCTTTTTATAGTCTGGAGAAATCTCAGGTTTTTTACATAATTTGGCATTAAGATAAAATTTATTTGATTCATTAAATAATAAATATAGATAAATAGCTTGATTCACATTCACAAGGAAAAATCAAAGGAAAACAAATATAATAAACTACTTGTTGCTTTTCTTTATAGTGTGACGCTTGTCGATAAAGGATGGAAAAGTTATATACCGGTAAACAGAGCGCAAGCCAGGGAGGAAGTTAAATCGCCCCCTATCCCGAAAAATTACATGGTGCTAAAATTTTAAATTTAAAAATTCTAAAAAATGTTTTATATTCTTTAAAATTTATTCATATGTGAGGGGGAATTACCATTCGAATCATGCGATTCTCAAAATAATTTTCTCGCTTCTGCCCTGTATCAACCCTATCTAATTAAAATTAAATCATTAGGCTCAATAAAAACCAGCTTTCTGGTGGAACAAATCTCACAGATTTCTTATTAAAATATATATATTAGATAGAATAGAGACTTCTCAACATTCACGTTCTAACATATATTCAGGGGCGCCGGAACGACTCTCATTGATTTTTTTTTTTTTTTTTGGGGGTGCCTGTCTTTAAATATCCTTCTCCTCAATACACCAAATATATTTTAAATACTGTATATCCCTGAACCCCCAAGGGCTCCCGGGGCCTTAAGAGAAATTTTCATTAATTTTGTTTTAATCCTTGAGCCCTTAGGGCCCGCCTCTCAAAGGAAATTTTTATTAAATTTTGTTTTTACTTTGAGCCCTGAGGGCCCCAGGGGGCCTCTCAAAGCACTTTTATTAAATTTTGTTTTTCTTGCGCCCTGAGGGCCCCGTTTCCTCAAAGGGAAATTTTTATTAAATTTTGTTTTTTTTTAATCTAAATTTTCCCCATTTTTACTTGAGCCCCAAGGGGCTCCCGGGGCCTTTCAAAGAGAAATTTTCATTAAATTTTATTTTTTTGTATCTAAATTTTCCCATTTTTACTTTGAGCCCCAAGGGCCCCGCCTCCTAAGAGAAATTTTCATTAACTTTATTTTTTTTTTATCTAAATTTTTCCATTTTTACTTGAGCTCCCAAGGGCCCCGGGCCCTCTCAAAGAAAATTTTCATTAAATTTTTTTTTTTTTATCTAAATTTTCCCATTTTTACTTGAGCCCCAAGGGCCCCGGGGCTCCCCTCTCAAGAGAAATTTTCATTAAATTTTATTTTTTTTTTTATCTAAATTTTCCCATTTTTACTTGAGCCCCAAGGGCCCCGGGGCCTTTCAAAGAGAAATTTTCATTAAATTTTTTTTTTATAAATATATGGGGCCTATGCTGGCTCGGGGCCTGGGGCGGACCGCCCCCTCCCCCCCCTCGGCACGCCACTGGACTTCTCAACATTCACGTTCTAACATTTATTATACACCGAGCTTCTAACTTTCGCTCTGGATATTTGCCAATGAAAATGACATTGGAAGCTCGTTCTTCAATACGAGGCAACCTGTAACTCTTTAAATAATCGGTTTGGAACTATCGATTAATAGAGAAATTAAATATTCTTTTTTTTTTAGATTTCATTCATAGGGGATGTTCATGATTCCAAACCGGATTTTATTGTGACGCGCAATCTTTATGCTCAATGTCGTCCCCGCTTTTTAATTACATTAAGTAGGATGACTGGGCCATTTATACAAACGCTGATCCAATTAACAAAAGGAGATCAAGAAATACTTCGTATTTTACCAGGCAGAGATTTTCCCTTTCTGGTAAATAATTATTTTCTAATACTATATTAATATGTTTCTTTTAGTAATGTACAATTTCGATTTTTAGGTATGCGAGAGACGAGCTCGGGATATTAAACTACCATCAGTACCAGATGAAGCTTCCGAAGAAGAAACTCGCCTACATCTTTTGTCTGTAATAGACTGGTCATGTTCAGTGGCTGTTCATGCTTTAGGAATCCTTCTACGATATTTAGATCGATCCTATTCCGAGTTGGCAATGTGTGCTCATGGAACTCCTCCGCCAATCCTTGCCCTAGAACCAGTTCATCTAAATTCACTTGTACACATGGATATGGACACAATGACAGGATTACAAATATTTAGGTGAATTTTGTAATAATAATAGTAATAATAATTCCATCTAATTTGCATTTATTTTAATTTAAGTGAGTCTGGAAATCAAGATATTAACAGAGGAAATATCTCCTATGCTAGACAAGGCCTGAGTTTGTTGGGAATTTTAAATCGGACAAGATCTCGATTAGGAAGTCAGAGATTGAGATCTCTTTTACTGCAACCAACCAATGACAAGGCGATTCTTGAATCTCGTTATGATCTAATTGGATGGGCTTGTGACCCAGCTAATAAAGAGGTATTCGAGATTAATTTTTCTAATAAACAAAAAATTCTGCACAACTTTCTCTCACCTCCGATAATTGAAAGTTATGTTCTGTGGAATTAGATATAAAAATAGGAAATAAATCTAATTTATATTTAAATGAATAGGTGGTGAATTTAGTGCACCAATGTATCAGACACATTCGTGATCCAACTTCGGTGATAACAAGACTCGGAGGGGGCCGGCCAATGCCACGTGACTGGAAAGCTCTTCATCGAACTCTTTATCACGCTTTATTAGCAGCAGCTCATTTGAAAACACATCGGCATCGTGCTGTTCTGCTCGAAGAGGTATATTTTTAATTTATTTATTATTGGAGTCTTCTCTGCTATCTAATTTATAGCGAGAGAGAAAGGAATTTACATTTATCACGATTATGAATCAATCTTTCACAAAATAAATTTTATTTTTAAAGAAATTTTTTTTAATCAGATATTTTAGAGAGAATCTTTCTATATATTATCTCAGAATTTCGTAGTTAATATATTATCTATATTAACTACGAAATTCTAACTGAATATATTGATTATTTTTTAAAATATTTACTTTTTCTTGTACAATCCGAGAAAACAAAGCCGAGGTTCCATAACAGTCAATTAGGGTTGCCACCCATATTTTATACAAAGTATTATACGTTATTTTGGGTAATTATACTCTATACTTTACGAGAACAATAAAGTACGCAAAAATACTTTATTTCGCATGATTTGATTTTTCTTGGGATTCAAAAAAGTTTGGTCGTAAGCATTAAACGGAATTTTCTACTGCACAAAAATGACAGCAAGAATTTAATAAGACTGATGACAATTTTTCAAAATTGTTTAAAGTAATTTCAATTTTACACTATTCCTGCCACATCAGCATTCACAGAGAGAGTTTTTCGCAAATAGCGAGACGAAAGAAACAAAGCGTCTCTGAAGCTTATAAAAAATGAATTACTTATTTACTTTAACTTCAAAGGAAGGCACTGTAAAGATGCTGTGCAATTGTTTAGCAATGATAGTGATTTGATAAAAATAAAAAATATGTATATTTAAATATAATGCTAAAGAAAAATAAATGATACTTTATTTTGACACTATGTACTTTTTTCTCACCTTTAATCACCAAATGTACTTTAAGTGCAAAAGAAAGGTGGCAACCCTACTGTCAATAGTTTTAGTTCTCATTACTCAGACCATATAGATAGATATTAACATTTCTTTATTTTAATTTTTAGATAGTTGCTGCGCGTCAATCTAAATTGGACCATGCCTTGTTTTGTCTCACTCGTATTCTTGATTTCGAAAATGCATCTGAAAATACTATGAATATACGTGAAGGGATTGTACCTCGTCTGGACAATCTTAGAATTCAGCGGGAAGGTTTACCTGCTATGCTTACCAAGGTATTAAATTAATACTGATTACAGCAAGTTAAGAATGTTCTTATAATTTGAAATCAGAAATCAGGCAAAACTCAAATATGTTTGAATTTAAAAAATTGTTCTTTATCTTAAGATTTGTAAGTTAACTTTAAAAACGTTCTTTCAATGAAGAATAGAAATGGCTGTGGTGATGATTGATAAGGAGCTCAATGAGGAAAGGCAGCCAGCATAAATAAAAACTTTTATATTATTTCATCGACGTTTCGGAAGCTCGTCGCTCCCATCCTCAGGACCTATGGCCATCAAATATTTTTTTATTATTAGACAAATTAGAAAAATATACAGAATGTAGTTATAAAATCTTACGAAATAATTGTCCAATTGA
This sequence comes from Euborellia annulipes, assembly GCA_023213315.1. Taxonomy (NCBI): domain Eukaryota; kingdom Metazoa; phylum Arthropoda; class Insecta; order Dermaptera; family Anisolabididae; genus Euborellia; species Euborellia annulipes. Next base: position 35,220 of record JAKCPI010006469.1, on the reverse strand, counting down.
GATGGAGAACATTATAAAGTACAGTAAGTTCTCCATCTCAATTGAGACAATTATTTCGTAAGATTTTATAACTACATTCTGTATATTTTTCTAATTTGTCTAATAATAAAAAATATTTGATGGACATAGGTCCTGAGGATGGGAGCGACGAGCTTCCGAAACGTCGATGAAATAATATAAAAGTTTTTATTTATGCTGGCTGCCTTTCCTCATTGAGCTCCTTATCAAAAACGTTCTTTTTATTTTGTTTAAAAAGAATAAAAAATGGGGAATGACTTCCCCGAGACTTTCTCGTATATTCTTTTGGAATTACGTCTGGGTGTGTGTGTGAACACGATTGCTTAAAAACCAAAGCAGCTAGATCGATGAAATTTGGTATATGCTCCTTACACTAAAATTGTAGACTTCTATCAACTTTTGGAGTAAATACGTCACTTGGAAGTAGTACTTTACCTAATAAGTTTTTTCAAAAATTTTGAAATTTTCAATTTCTTTGTTATATTATGATAAAATACTCAATTTTAAAAAGTTTTTATTCTGTGACATTTTTCCGAAAACTGAATAGTTTTTGAAATAATCACAGAAGAAAACCGACATTTTTCCGTTAATTCTGGAAAGAAAAATCAAAACAAAATCATACAGGTATCATTAAAAAACATGTAAATATGAACAAATGAATATGATTTTTTTTAAGGTTGCACAAGAAGAGCTTTCTCAATTGCCCGCCTCAATCCAACATTGCTCGGTTCATTATATACCAGAAATGGGTTTCTTATTAACATTACCATTACCTGAATCTTCTGATGGAACTGAATCAAGTTTGAATTTAGAAAATGAAGTGGAGGGATTAGAGCACATTTTTAATGCGGGTTCGATGAGCTATTATAAATCACAGCGGATGCGACAATTGGATGCGCAACTTGGAGACACACAGAGAGAAATTTGGTGTATCGAAGCTGCAATCATGTTTCGTTTAGTTCAGGTATAACTTTCTTTTTACATTTTTTTTTCTTGCAATTTTCAATATTTATCTCAAAAATCTTTTATCTAAGTTTTCTCAAAATACTTTAAAAATTGGAACTTACCAAAATTTAGGCTAAGGTAATACGTAGGAAGAGAGGATGTCAGCCTCTATTAAATGAAAATCTCAATCTAGGAAGACGTTTCGGCTTTAATTAATAAGGGAAGTGAGTTTTATTGGTGAGGTCGAGGGTGGTGGCCTGGTGAATGGATAGCACGCCTATGCCCCGGAAAGGCGGAGATCCTGGGTTCGATTCCCGGGGGCCATGGGATGTTTGGCCTCATCAATAAAGATCACTCACATGTCTTGTTAAATTTAATTAATACATCCATCATCAGTTTTTATGAGAATACATTGAGACTTCGCCATATGACATATCGTCGCCTGAATCACGTAGTGGCGTATCTCAATTTCTATCATTTTTCAGGAGACCTGTTTATAGTTCGTGTTGTTATATTAAATGTATAGATACGCAAAACCAAAAACCCTAAATAATACGAAAAAAAAAAACATGGAAATACAGATTCGTCACTTTGTGATAATGTAAAGAACACCAGGACACGGCCATACCCGTTCGATCTCAATTTTCATTTTTTTGAGATACGTCACTACGTGATGCAAGCGACGATATGTCACCTTATATTGGCGTATTCATTGAGATTGCCAATATTCTCTTAAGAACTGATGGTGGCATTATGTAATAAAAGCCGAAACGTCTTCCTGGATTGAGGTTTTCATTTGATAGAGGCTCTCCTGTTTAGCTGACATCTTCTCTTCCTAAGTAATAATCTGATCATTGAACAGCCACTTCTCTCATCCACATTTAGGAGAAGGTTTGTGGTTCTTCCCCTTTTAATTTTTTTGTCAGCCATTATTTAAAAATCTTGAATTTTTTATCTTATTTTTGAAAAATATTGTTTTTCTCTGATTAGTTTGTGCAGATACAAACTCCACAATTAATGTCTCTTGTGCGGCCTTTGACTGAATTGGATGCATTATTGGCACTGGCAATTATTTCACTTGAAAGAGGGTACGTGCGCCCGAAACTAATTGATCAACCCTCAATTATCATCAAAGGCGGCCGACATCCTCTTCAGGTATGCAGTTTCTTTTAAGCAGAGTAAATACGAGTACATATAAGCTAATAGCTAGCCATCCATGTATTCGTCTTGTCCAGTATCAGATGGAATTTTATCTGGCTTATAGCAACGAGCAGAGAATTTGCTCTACCCTGATATGTTGATTCCTTACGAAGTCGCTACTCTCTCACGAACGTAGTTCACTGAGTTTTGTCCATTATTTTTTTAAAACAATTTATTTTTATTTGTAAACCATAACTTAATTCAATTTAGTTTAATCGTCTAATAGTAAAAAACTTATAATTTTCATCTTTTTTTCCAGGAATTATGTGTTGACTCTTTTGTGCCGAATGATATCCATTTGACAAATGAGAAAATCCGGATTTTACTTTTAACTGGAGCAAATGCAGCAGGTAATTGATTTAATGGATTAAATTATTTTATATTTAAAATGGCGAAGGACTGCTGTCTGTAGGCTTAATAGTGATGGAGTCAAAAATACAGCCACTTCTCCCTCATCGAGATAACCATTAAAATAAATTTTAGCTGCACAAGTCTTGCTTTCCTTTGACTCCTTCACAAATGAAATGGGCTTTCGATATTTTTTTTTTTTTTTTAGGAAAATCTGTCTACTTGAAACAAGTTGGCTTAATAACTTTCATGGCGCACGTGGGATGTTTTGTCCCTGCCGAGAGCGCTCTAATAGGACTCGTCGATGCTATTTATTCTAGGATCCATTCAATTGAATCAACGGCAAAACAGCTCTCTGCTTTTATGCTGGACCTGAGACAGGTATCTTTTCTAGAATTTCTAAATTTGAAATATTGAACCTAGATATTTAGATATTTATTTGTTTGCTCTGAGGCTATTGAGCCTCCTGGAGCACAGAAAACTATACAAAAAATTTACAATCAAGAGAATGTATCCAAGTATAAGAGTACATGATGCATGCTCTCCCTTCTCCCCAAAGCGGTGCAATTCATCCAACCGACCCTCTCTGCTAATTTAACAAATATTCGTGAAATCTGTCTTTAAAAGTCGCCAGTGTCCCCGACCCTCTAATACCTAAAGAGGATACAGTGAAAATTATTTGTGTGACTAGTCGCACAGCATACAACTTTCTCTTACCCTAGCCCGCTACACCAGCGAGCCCCCTTTTGAATGAATTTTTTACTTAAAATAAATTGACACTTTAAAAATTACTTTCTGAAAAGTGGAAATTGAATAACTTTCTAGTGAAATTATTTAGATTTGCTTAAGTAATATAATCCGATTAATCCCTTACACCTAACATGTTTTCGATTTCTTACACGAATATTTATTTAGCCTTCAGTTTGATTATCCAATCGGATTACGTACTCAATTCAAAATATTTCACAGAGACCTCATCTGAGAATTATTTTTTTTTTAGGTTTCAATAGCACTAAGAGGAGCAACTGGAAGATCTCTTGTTCTTTTGGATGAATTTGGAAAAGGAACTCATGAATTAGATGGGATATCACTATTGGTTGCAACAATCGACAATTGGGCTCAGCGTGGTCTTCAAAATTGTCCTCACTTGTTGATAAGCACTCACTTAATAACAGCAGCGCGGCTTCTCATGCAAAAGAATTATCCTCTTTTAGAAGCAAAACGTTTTGAACACATGCTCGATCATGATGGACAAGTAAATCTTCATTTGTTTTATTAGATTATTGCATAAGTTCGTGCCTGATTTTTTAAATGACTAAAATTTGGTGGTTTTGTTTTGGCTTACATACTCTGAAAAGATTTTAGGCCTGCAACATTTTTTGATCAAAAGAAGTGAATTTTAAACAGCATAAAAAAACCAAGAGAAAAGGAACTGAATGAGCAGCTGCTGCTAAAACTAGTCTGCGTCTAATGAAGGGGTGCTGTGATTTTGTGTAGGATTCTCTTTGAGCTTCTTCGACGAGGCGAAAAAAGTACGGTCAGTAAGGTACTGTGAGTGACTCAAAAGATGAGCTCATTCGAGAAAAGTGTTAGGCTTTGGTTAATTGGAAAGGCAAAATCTTTCACCTCTAAATAGTTAGACCATACTTCGCCCAACAGACTAATCTTAGATTCTCCAGTCATTAGTGTTAGAACATTGTGGCTACTCTAAGCCAAACTTTATGTTGCCACGACTCCCTTAAAAATATTTAATCCTCTGGCACCTTCTTCTCCCCCGTTTTATAACAAACACAAAAATGTTTATTTATAAAACTCAAGCAATCATTTGGAAAATTGTGGCTAATATTCGCCCTTCCTCTTAGACTAGTCAACGCCTCCCAGTTTGGAAAACCCTGCTCTAAAGAGTAACTTTCATGGGAATAATAGTGAGGTGGGTTCTTGTTTCCTTCCTCAGTAGGAGGTGTTGAATATTTTTTTGTCATGAGGTAGTTTTGAACTCGAATTGTTTTCAACTCAGAATCTTTAAGCTTAACTTTTTCACTCGGCTGATTGCCCCCTCTATATCTTTGATTAATAAAACTATCAATATATTCTTTACAATGTAATCTTAGATCAGGTACGAACACTTATGCAATCATCCTATATATGTGATGCGGAAAGTGAAAAGAGACGAAGTCGTAAAATTATCGGTACGGGCATTTTGGTCGAATTGGGTCAAAAATATCGGTTTATTCGGTAATTTTAGCGATGAGAATAGTATAGATACTACAAAAGTAACCTTCAATATGGTAAATAAATAGTTTTTTCATTGTGTTAAATGCCTTTTCCCTCGAAATTCCGTTTTTTTTATATATATAACTTGTGAAACGTTGTAACTTTTTTAGTTTTTGAGATATCATAGTGGTTTTGGTCTTAAAATGTCCAGAATAAATTATCCTCTACAATAAAATATCAATAGAGGTCCCTTTTCACTTTCCGCATCACATATGTTTTAGTTCAAATGAGAAAGTAATTGTATACTATTTGATTTCTCATTTCATTCTTTTTACTTTTTTTAGTTAGTTTATTTGTATCGATTAGAGTCCGGAATCGCAGAGGCGAGTCAAGCCTTGTTAACAGCAGCTAACGTTGGTATTCCTGAAGCACTCATCTCCCGGGCGAGAGAAGTGAACGCATCTCTCGATCCTTCTTCAAGCAACCTGAAACCGTTGTCGGCGCCAGTAAATAGACTCCGCTCAATGATAGAATTGGGCCGGTCTTTTCTTGACCCGTCCTATTCAATAGATAATGAAAATGACGTTTCAGAATTAAAAGAGAGGCTACGTTCCTTGATTTCGCATAATGATCGAATTCCTCCACCGCCTCCGTCGAGATTCTCCCCAGGCCCCGTAAGCACTTCTGCCATTTCAAGTTCTTCATCAGACCCTCGGCAAAATGAGATAACGTTTTCAAATTTACAATCGACCAAAAGTTTATCTCCAGAGAATTCACAAGAAAGAAATGCCAATGAAAATGATTCCCCAAAACAAAGCGTTTCGATTTTAGCACCAGCCAAATTAACTCTAGGATCTAAAAGAGATTTAAGTTTTCTTCCAAGCCCGAGGCGAGACCAGATCAGTCTATTCACCACCAACTTTCCTGTTCCATCATTTTCAAATCACGTGACGGAATCAGAACAGAATATAAATTCACTCTTCCAAGAACGCCCTTCAAAATTTTCTTTTAAAATTAACGATTCGTCAAATCAACTCGAAACAACAATAATACCTGCAACTCCAATGAAACCAAAAAAGCAATATAAAAAGCCTTATAACATTTTATCGCCTTCGCCGAAAAACAATCCAATTTCAACAAAAACAAGATCCGAAGAATTTTCTTTATTATTGCCATCGCCTTCTTCAAAAAATCACCTCGAGGATAGTTCTCAAGAGGACCGCTGTCACTTTTTACAAACCTCCTCGCCTGCCCCCATAAAGGCATTATCACAACGAACACCTCTAGTGCCTTCGTCATTAAGAGTTCCTTTTATAATGGCCAATTCTAGATCAGCACCAGAGAAATTGAAAGCTAAAACCAGTTCATTCTCTCAGCCATATTTCACATCGCCGTCAAATATATTGCCAAAAGAAGATGATTCTCCAACCAAACGGATTAAAGACTTTAAATCAATTAAAATAAGTTTCAATCAAACTATAATTTAAACAATAATGTAATTTTATATTTTTTATAATTATTATTCAATGTAGAAGCTACTTTAATGAAATTTTCACATTAGTTTTTATTTATAAATTATAAACTAGACATAAAATAGCTAAAATTAATTTAATTATTTTTGGTTAAAGTGAAGAGTACGGGGTCAGTGAGTTCATTAATATTGGCAACTTTTTCAGTGAAAATACTCCTTCCTTTCCCTTTATTGGTCTAAAAACGGTGGAGAAAAGCCAATTTGATCGAGATATATGCAAAAATAAGGAAAATTTTCAACAATGGGAAAAGAAAAAACCCAAAAAAGTACAATAATAATACATTTTTTAATGATTAATGTGGTATTGTGGCTTTCTTGAAAATTTTCCTTATTATTTTTGCATATATCTCGATCAAATTGGCTTTCCTCCACCGTTTTAGACCAATAAAGGGAAAGGAGGGAGTATTTTCACTGAAAAAGTTGCCAATATTAATGAACTCGCTGACCTCGTATTTTAACTCGCGCCTTATTTTTTTTCCATAAATCACCAAGAGGTCTAATGATTATTAAGTAAATAATCTCGATCATGCTGAGGAGGCTTGCTCCGAAGAAAAGAGACGCCACCCCACCAAGGGCAACTGAAAGAAATCAAGATCGGATCTTATTTATTATATTAAAATAACTTGTACAAATTTATTTAAAGAGACCAACTGAATTAATAAGATATCTGAATAGAGCAAGAGCATAAAAAGTGCAGACTACCTACCTACAATATCGAGTTTATTGCGAACTCTCATTCTCATATATTTCTCCGAAGGTAGATGCAGCAATTTGGCTTCAAATGAAGCATAAGTAATATCGTTTGTTCTAAAAAAAAAATATTTTATTTTATATAGATATTTGTATGTTTTTTAATTTATTTAAAAGAAAAATATTTACGTGTTCTTTTTAAAATTGATCTCATTTATGGTAATCTCGTCGCATTCAAAATTACAATCCATTGTATAAACCTCTGAGATGATTTTATCTTCATTTTCAGCTAGACAAAATATTCCAGCAATTTCACATGTGGGAGCATTCACTAAAATAGAAATTATTTTCTTTACAAAATGGAAAAAATCCTGCCTCGCTACGACTTGTCTTTTAAAAAATCTCTATAAATTTTTTTTTTTATAATTTGAAGAGAAATTGCTGTTGATATTATGGAATGGAAGAGAACAAGTACGGGTGCAGCAAATAAAGAGAGCCTTTGGATGTCAAATGCCGGAAAGGAGACGTTTATTTTTCCATCCTCAGATCCTAGATATCTAATAGACTCTAGGCATTAATCACTAGCCCGTTTTTATAAAAAAAAATATAAGCTTACATGTGCACAAATTTGTGCCGCAACAACAATGACAACTTTTCGCCTAATTAATATATAAGCCTACAAGGACTGAGGATGCACAAATAAAATTTTGTCCGAAACGTCTCCTTTTCGGCATTTGGCTCTCTTTATTTGCTGCACCCATACTTGCTCTCTTCCATCCCATTTTTTTTAAATCTTTTAAAAAAATTATACATTCGGTCGCCAATCACGACCTCCATCAAATTTGTCGCTCACTTACTCTTTCCCTCCATCTTATGTGTGGTGCAATTACAAAATTTAATTTGTTTATTAAGAAGATTATTCATCCAGCATACCGACAACGAATACCATCTGAAAAAAAATAATAGAAATGGTGAGACAAAGGCCTGAATACTTTTTGACAAAGAATGATGCTTTTCCAAATTTATTAAGGAGAATCCTGGTTCAAATAAGAATTCTTGCTGTGTAGACATTATTTTTAATTGATTGAAGGAACCAGGAAGTCACAGAGACTCTTGATGAGGGTGAGTGTTAATATATACATAAATTAAATATTTATTTTTAATTTAATAATTTTTATTTTCCATAGTTTCGGGCAACTAATGTACAAAAAGGTTTCAAGAGAAAATTTCTAATTATGTCTACCTGCTGTACATGCAAGATATGATCAACTTCTTGAGATCTTCAAGATCAAGAGTCTCTCCCAGAGAAGGAAGGACTCAATTTATGGTAATATCTGTGATCAGTGGCGGATTTAGGCTTGCTGCCGTTTGATGCGCCGCCCCCCCCCCCCCCCCCCGCCCTTTGGATTAACTGAATCAGGGGCGTGCGTATATAGAAATTTTTTTCGGGGAGAGGCCCCAACTCAAAATTTTTTCTGCTGACCAGGTAAACTTTATGATTTAATTTTGTATTTTTGTAATTTAACTTTCCCTATAATGGAAGTAGTTCTGTTGGGAATTTTATGTAAATAAAAAAAAAAAACAACCAATGAAGTACGTGGCTGTTGATTTACATACAAGGAAGGGAGCTGCTTCCTGCTCCCTTCCTTGTTTATATATATATATATATATAATATATATAAAACTGTACTGGGCACAGCACACAACTTTCTCTTCGGTAATCGAAAGTTGTGTTCTGTGCTTGTCACACCAGATTTTTTGTGTCGACATGTATTTAGTTTCCGACAGTACGGTACATTCGATTTTCAAGATGTAAAATTTATAAGCATGGCAAAATATTTATATTTTGTTACCATGGCAACCATTTCTCCTATCTTTTCTATGGAGAACAAGAGTAAAGTGGTCTTCAGAAGATTTCAATCCCAAAATGAGAATATACATTTTAAAGAGAATCTAAAAAATAATTGATTTTTGAATTTAAAAAAAATCGTTGGAGCAAATTTAGAGAAAATCGAAAAACTGAAAAGTGCATCAGTAAAGTACTAGACTCTTGGCGATTTTGTTCAAAAGCTTCGTGTCACGTCTCAGGGGGTGCCTAACTTAAATATAAATTTCAACTTCCTAGCTCTTTTCGTTCTGAGATATTTTGTCACAGACAGACAGACAGACAGGCACACACACAGACAGACCATGTCGCGAAAACCACTTTTGGATTCAGGGGACCTCAAAACGTGAAGATCCATCAAAATCTCGACATCGAATTTTTGACATGAACCAAACTTTCCTCTATATATATATTACATATATACATAGGTAAGAGAAGAAAAATGTTTCGCTTTTCACGTCCTGCCCTGATGATGGTCCTTAATTTATTTATTTTTATTTTCCTATCTGGAGATTAACTCCAATTACAGAAAGGCGGAGGGGACATTGGCAATGCTTGAAAATTTTCAGGGCAAGTGGGATTTGAACCCGAGTTGTAGAGCAACTCTAGATTTGTAATCCGCACCATATCTGATTAGCCACGAGCCTCCTCGATTTTTATATTTATATATATATTAACACTCACTTTCATCAAGAGTCGCTGAGACATCCTGGTCCCTTTAATCAATTAAAAATAATAAATAAATTAGATTTAATTGAGGTGTATAGCTGATAATACAATTTATTTAAGGTTCAGGAAATCTCCAATGAGCAACGCAGCTAGTTGTTTTTTTACTTTCTCTTACCTATATGTATATGTTAATATACATATACGTATAGAGAGAGAAAGTATTGGTTTCATGTCAAAAATTCGATGTCGAGATTTTGATGGATCTTCACGTTTTGAGGTCCCCTGAATCCAAAAAAGTGGTTTTCGCGACATGGTCTGTCTGTGTGTGTGGGGGGGGGGGGGGGGGGGGGGGGGGGTGTGTTCAATTTTAAGCATGAAGGAATTGAGCTATGAGGCTGAAATTTTATATATAAGTTAAACACCCCCGGGACCGGAAAAATAAGCTTTTAATCATAATCGGCCAAAAAGTACTAGTACTTTACTGATGTACTTTTTCGGTTTTTTTCGATTTTCTCAAAATTTGCTCCAACGATTTTTTTTTTAAATTCAAAAATCAATTAATTTTTAGATTCTCTTTAAAATGTATATACTCATTTTGCAATTGAAATCTTCTGAAGACCACTTTACTCTTGTACTTCATAGGGAAGATAGAAGAAATGGTTGCCATGGCAACAAAATATAAATATTTTCCCATACTTATAAATTTTACATCTGAATTCAAATGTTCCGTACTGTAGGGAACTAAATATATGTCGACACAAAAAATCTGGTGTGACAAGCACACCCCCTTTTTCCAAAGTTGTGTGCTGTGCGCCAGTCACACCAGATTTTATATAATAGTATAGATTCTTCTTTTTTTGAAACGACACAAAAATCCAGTACGACTAGTCACGTCGGATTTTTTCGAAGTGAAATGATTTTGATGGAAAAATCCCTAAGCACATTTTCTATTGCTTTTATTACATAACTATTCATTACACAACAAAATACATAAGAAAAAGTCATCACAATTTTCACTACCTGAATCCCCTTTTATTTAAATAAAATAGAATCGTCCACCTTCTCCCCTAACGATAATTAGTATTAGAGAAGCCTAGGTACTATCCCCTCTCTTGTTGTAATCACATTAAAATATTCAATATAATAATTCCCCCTCTTCTTCTTCCTCCCACTTCTGACTAATTAGCCAATCATAAGGGTTGTATTCTTTGGCGCTTAGAAAAGAACACTGAGCTAGCCTAGAGAGCTCAGTAGAGAGGAGACAATTGTATAGTAGTGAACCTCTGCAACCTTTGGCAAGAAATACCCAAGCCATCTCATTTATTGTTCAGCCATCATAGCAGATGGCAGGCTCTCTCGCGCTCTCTTCGTTTCTCGCGGTTTTTGCCTAGGTATTTGACTTCTATATTGCTAATTATTTATTAATTATTCTCATTAATCATTCAATATTTATAATTGATGAAAAATTTCAAGAATTTCTAGATATTTTTTTTTATTATTTATTAATCACTGCTTCAACTACAAACAACACTTATTTTTTGATTTAAGCCCCAGGCCCCTTTCTGAATATTAGTGTCGTACCTTATATGAATACATATTGACGTTATTTTTTTTTTTTACTCTCCATTTTAATAGATAGGCTAATTTATTTTCTATTTATTTTATTTTTACCATATAATCTATCTACTCTGAGTTCATGATCAAATTTTCTATACTCTAATAATGAAGGGAGAGAGGATGTCAGCCAAGAAAGGAGCCTCTATCGAATAAAAATCTCCACTAAGAAGACGTTTCGGGTTTAATTAGATAAATCCATCATCAGTTCTTTAGAGATTATTGGCAATCTCAAGGTGTACACCATTGAGATGCAGATAGAGTTGTTATATATAAACATATACAAAATTAGATTAATGATACAAAAAGAGGATGCAGCCAATAATAAAAAGCATCTGTTTTTGTTAACACTCTTTATTTCGGAACGTTTCGGCTATGATCAACAAAGCCATCTTCAGCCCTCCAAGAGTATATTTTATATTATTAACATATAAAACAGATGTAGTCAAATTAGTTATAATACAGTACATGTGTATTTGGTCGTATGTATATTTAAATTATCATTACCCACAAGAGAGCATGAGTGCAAAGCCTTGAATGAATCAAGGCATCTCTCGATACTTATGAAAAATCAAAGCCGATTAATTATAATAAATTAAATCTGAAAAAAAAAATTTTTTATATAATTAAATTTTATTTTTCGGACTTCGGCAGGTTTCGCGGCTAGTAAATAGAATGATTTAAAAAAAATTCAATTTAAAAATTATTATTATTTATTTATTTCCCCATATATAATAAATAAAATTAGTTTTATTAAAAATTATAGTTTTATTATATATAGACCTAATATGTATTTATTATCTATTTTCAGGTCTCTTCCCGTCTTTGATACTTGCAGCTACTGGTATTATACTCTCTGGTCTTGTCATCTCTACCCAGTTTATTCCCTGTCTCTACCTCTTTGCCTGCGAGGCCTCTCTCATTGCAATAAGATGACAACGCAAAGAATATTAAATTAATTGAGTATGAATATCGTTTCAACTTAAACCAATTATTTATATTCATTCTATATTAAATGAGCTTCAAAATGAATATAATCTTTATTAAATCGGATGTGTCGTTAATAAGAAATCGAATCAAGGAATTTTGACAGCTGCTGATCAAACACCAGGTAATTATTTTCATGTGATTTTAATATTTATTTTTAATCAAACAATTATTTCAATCAATCTAAAGAATATATATTTAATTTCAGATACTCTTTGAAACAAATAATATAATTAAAACTCGCTTGGAGCTGTCCACGTTGACGAAGTGTCATCTTATTTACATCGAGAAAAAATACTTTCCGTGTGTTCAGTGACATTAATCAGTTTTTATATTTTATTTTATACGTGGAAATAACTATATAATAATAATAAAGTGATTGGATATTAGTGAAAAAGCAAGTGAGCCTGAGTTCCATTTCGAAGACATCATCGGCTAGCCTTTGACACTCGGCCTCAGAGCTCCAGTAAAGGTATTTATAAATATTTTTTTAATATGTTGAGTAATAAATTGAGAGGAATTTTTTTTTACTAGAAGAGAGATTATCTCACCAGAAATAAATCATTTTATTTTTATAAAAAAAATTCCTTGTGTTTATTACTGTAAAATCAATCAATCCCTGACTCAAATTTTTTTTAAACCATGATAATATACAATAATGAATTTAATTAATAATTAATGCAAATGTGATTTCCAAGTCATAAGCATCATCGGCCACCCTTTGACACTTGGGACTTCTTTTAGAAAAGTTTTGAAATATTTTTTTAATAAAAATTTATTTGTTTTCAAGAGATGATAAACAAATTTTACAGCTTTTAGATTTTATTTAGATGTTTTTTTTTTTTAAGAAAATTAAATTCATTAAAGAGCTATTTCTTTTTTGAATCTCTGTGATTAAAAAAAAAATTTGTTGTCAAGGAGTACAAATGCAAGAATGATAAAAAGATTCAAAGAATCATGAATGCTCTATTGCTGATTCTGGTCAGAGAATACAAAACTCATCATCTTTGAAATTTTTTATCGTTTCTTACAATTTCAATTAGCATAATACTTATCTCAGGCATAATATAATATATATATTCGATGCATTTCCAAAATATATATATATATATTAATCTCATTCTTCTTAAACACTAGCATAGGCATCCTTTTTATAACTTGAGAGATTATTTGATATATTTTCTTGTTCAAATTGTATTGTAACAACAAATTTAAGTGGTATTATAACTAATTTTTTGATTCGTTTGTTTTAAATTTATGGGAATTTGGTGGCTGCGAATATAATTGATTATAGGGACCTGCCCTCGTTCTAATCAACTGTTTTAAATTTAGTTGGGAATTTATTATGCTCCAACTCCTCTGAGTCTCCTTTACTCTGAAGGTTTCCATTAACCCTCAGAAGGCTCTAATTAATGAGGGTTGTATTAACACTGATAATTTTGTATTTAAATTTTAAATTTTTTGATTATCTGGTTATAGTCTTTATAAATTAATATTTTTTTTATTTATTTAAATGGCCGTCGGGAAACCATTTAGCCAATTGCAAAGTGATACATTTTTTAAGTGTTCAGTTGCTGAGGTATCAACATCTTAATTTACAACATCATATACATTAGAAAAAACTAAAATTACCATCTATAAACCGAACCCAGCTGAAAATACAATAGAAATTATAATATAATTTTGAACAAGGGAAAACATAAGATTCTCATTTATAAAAAAGACTCTCCCTCCCCCTCCCTCAATTACTCTGATATTCCAGAAGTTTGATAATAATGATGAAAATTCAATTAAATAATTATTTTATATATAAAATAATTTTTTTTTCTTAAATTTGTTAACTCAAATGATCTGTTCTCTGAATTTGGAGAGTTTTAATGTTTATTATATATACTAGCTGCAGTGCCTGCTCCTAGTGACCTCCCCTCTATTGGAATTTTGGGATTCCACTTAAAATTTTTTCCTGAAGCCAAGTTTTCTAGAACAGACGCCTAATGGAAATGGGGGCAAAATAAATATAAAATTAAATATAAATTATAAAAATATAAATTAATTTATATTTTTTTCTTTGTATTTTAGAAGCCCACTAATCGCCTTCGAGAATTGACTTCATGAATGAGCAACTTCGAATTGGACATCGCCTTCTAGCCGTGCTTGCAGAGGGGTCTCATCAAGGCAGTCTCTCTACAGCTGATTGCAGAGTCTAGCAGCTACACATCAAAAGTCTGTATGAACATTTCCGTGAGCGTAGAGTGAGATAGATTTAGGATTTTCAAAATTTTTTTTAATTTTCTCATTTCGGCCTAAATATTTTTAGATATTTTAACATAGGTGCATGGATAGGATGTTCTAATCATGTATTTCTCCCATTTCAGAGTTCGTGACTTTTAAAGGTAATGAATGGGTGAATGGTCAATGTGCATAAGGTAAAAGACGTCAATTGATAATAGTTAGGTAGATCTTGCACAGTACCTCATTCATTCGTTGCCCGACGTTTGGATATCATCATCATCATCATATGAGACAATTCGAGTGTGCATGTCTTAGTATTATTAGATATTATTAGGACTTTAGTTTTGCGTGTAAGGGATTAATTTACCTCTCCGTTTTTATGCTTACTTTTTAAGAATACACGCAATTCTTATTAGATTATTTAGAAATAGATAGTTTCTATATAGAGGGCGCTAAACATAATTAGAAAATCTCTACGCTCACGCATTGGTATATTATATTTATTGGGGTTTAGGCCTGTGTCGGAGTTCTTTGACGTTCTCTTGGATGTTGTTCAATTGTGAATTGATTCCTCAATTCTGGCATAGGGTGTTGTTGTTCTTGTTCCCCTTTAGTTAGGCAGGGCTCCCAGAGAGGATTCAATTCACCTTTGACCAATGTCCAAGGGCACTAGAAGAATTCTTCTATCCTTTTCCTCTTTTCGCGCATTTGAGAGAAAGAGTGTTTTCTCTTTCTCCGAGGCTCTTTGTCCGTCAGTGCTGAGTTCTGGGCCTTGGTTGTTTCAGGACAAAATGAGTTAATGTTCAAGATGTTAGGAGTTCTTATAGGTTGTTGTTAGCTTAGGGTTCTTTTTTTTCAGCATGCATCTTGAACAACGTCATTCTGTTTCTGAGATGAGCAATCAAGGGGGATCTTCAGTATTGTATTGGCCGGGCTTCCTTCCTAACTCGTGAATGTTTATCAGATCAATTATCTCTGCTCTATTTTAGTTCGCTATTAAACGACATTGATTAGGCAGGTGGGTGGAGATTAATTGATCTGTAATGTGTCTTAGTACATATGTACTGTATGTGTTCCATTTCCTTTTTACCTTTCTTTGGGTTTGTGGGCGCGTTTTCACCGTATCGTTTCGAAGTGATATAATGAAGGCTTACCTGCCTTCCGGGAGTGTCCGCGTTTCGCGATCGTCTCAAGAAAGAAGAGGAACTTCATTTTAGAATTAGATGACCGTCCCGGTCATAGATAGTGGGATTAGGTTAGCTTTTAGGGGAAGCCCTCGTTGAGCCGAAAGAAGCAGTCTACAAAGTAAGTTAAAGAAATTTTCAATATTTTTCATAAAATATTACGTAGTATCAATGATATAAATTAATCCTTTAATTCTTCTTTTGTTTTAGATGGTTAGGGTGGGAGTGGGGGCTGAGATCGTCGAGATTCTTCAGGGCATAACCAACTGGATCCTTTCGTAAGTATTATTAAATCTAATAATTAAAAAATTGCATAATTTAATAAAAAAAATTTTTCAGTTCGGTCAGATCTTATTGAAGTTCCAGATTCCAACTCCTTTTTTAAGTTTTAAGAAATGATAATTGTTGATGTCGCATTTCGGAGTTCCGGAGGCTGAGAAAGAAACAAAACAAAAATGTAGCAAGGTATAGTCTTGGGGTTCTCCGATATACGAATACTCATTATATATTATAGAAACTAATTGTATATTTATTTCTTCTTTTGTTTTAGATGTTTAGGGGGAGGAGTAGAGGCTGAGATCGGGCAGAATCTTCTAGGAGCACAACTGAATTATTTTGTAAGTAATATTAAATTTAACAATTTAAACTTCTATTTTAATAAAGAAATTCTACTTTTCTCATTTTTTTTATATACTTTTAAAGACATTTATTTAATAACAAACTTTTCAAAACCCTTCAATAGAAATAAATTTTTTCCTCAGGATGAGAGCGAACCTGACCCTATACACGAGAATAATCTCTTTAAGATTTATCAGATGTGTTATGGTTACGTCTATTTCAATAGTTTCCAAAATTAATTTTACAATAGCTACCTTAAAAATATTTAATCGTATGACGCACACAGCATTCGTAGCTCATCTCCATCTATCAATCATCACGTGGTCAAGTTTGGAACTAAAGTGCTAAGAGCAACTAAATATATCTCGACACAAAAAATTTGGTGTGACCAGCACGGTGCACAACTTTCTCTTACCGAAGGGTAAGAGAAAGTTGTGTGCTGTGCGCCAGTCACACCAGATTTTTCAATTTTTATTTATAAAATTGAAAAAACAACTAGCTGCGTTGCTCATTGGAGATTTCCTGAACCTTAAATAAATAAATAAATTGATAAAATTTAATCGAAAAGGGAAAAGTAATTATCCACTATGAATTAACTAATTAATTTCAGTTTGTTTTAAGACTATAAAAATCTATTTTTTCAAACTAGGCTTGTTTTATACTAATGTGATCAAAAAGTGGCAAGACTTCATTTCAGAGTTTTCTTTGACTATCGCGGTGTTGTCCACTATGAATTCCTTTCGTTTGCGCGAAGCTTCAAGAGGCCAGATTTGTGGGCAAACAACTCTTGGTTTTTCTATCACGACAATGCGCCATGTCACACGGCTTTGCACTCATATCGTTCCGCAACAGGCCTATTCACCTGATTTGTCTCTGTCTAACTTCTGGCTGTTCCCGAAACTTCGTGGTCATCGATTTGACTCGATTGAGGCGGTCGAAGAAGGCGTATAACAAATGTTTAGAAGATTGCAAGAAGTTTATTTGTGCCAGAGGGGACTTTGAAGGAGATGAAGGAGAATGATATTGTTTTATTTAAAAAATCTTACCACTTTTTGATCACAGTGGTCTTTTTTTTACCTATAATAAGATGGAGAAATATTAATTTCGTCCCGAAAAAGGCATTGTCTTTCTGAAGGTAAAAGCTCGCGTACATCGTCTTTATTTATAACTTCTTCTAAGGCGTATTCTAGGACACAAAAACTTCCTTTTACAATTTCCCGAAATTTATTAGAAAAGGGAATTTCGGTTGGAGATACAACAGCAACCTGAAAAAATTTATTCTTAAAACACCTCGTATCTAAGGCTGAACACAAACCAATTGAGCAAAAACGTTTTCGGACAAAACGTTTTGTCCAGTGCAAAACGTTTTGCTCAATGCCAACGCACACCGATTGAGCAAAATGCTCACCAAAATATGTATTGTTCAAAATCTTTGATAAAAAATTCGCATTGATATTTCACCCCCTTCGGGAAATGGGGATAAGAATATCAGGATTTATGTTAGTAATTAAATAAATATTCGAGCTAGAATTTCAAAACTAAGCCAAAATATTTGTAAAAATGGACAAAATTTCAACCTCGATGACTTTAAACAATTTAGCTAAAATTTTGCCATTTTCGTTTTCTAGCCAATTAGCTCGCTCAGGGGCCCACATCTTGTGGGTACGTGGATGGCGACCACGAGCTGCCCGAGCTGAGACAGGCAGTCTTTCAGTTTTTTGTATGTCTGTCTCTTCCTTCCTCTTTTCAACAGGCGTCAGTGCGACCGGCCTGTTCTATTTTTTCCAGTCGCGAAAACCCATGATAGGGTTGGAGGGAAAAAGTTCCGCCGACCCCGCATCGAGGGAATAAGGCGAGGGCAGAAGAAGAAGAAGAGTTTTCTAGCCAATTAGCAACTTTTAGGGGGGAAGATAAGATAAGAATTTATTCTTCGGCAGCCAGTAAATCATAAAAGTTTAAATATTTTCTGCTGGAATAGTATTAGAATTTGAATAATTGAATGAAGGCTTACGAAAAAAGTAGAATTCGATTGAATAACTAGACTCCCGGGTCCACTTTGATGGTTCGAAATAAAATCGATGGCTTTAGCTGATTGAGTCCCTCTTGTGTGGTAAATAAAAAAAAAAAACTAATTAAAATACAATATTTGCGTATAAATGAGTTGAGATTGTTTGTTTACCTATTTACAGATTGATGGCTATTTAAAGCAAAACATAAGCCCTTTTCTGTATATATAATCTGGAATAATTCACAGCACGGAAATGCTCGTTTATTCCATGAACAGAATGTAAGAATGTTAGAGCAATCATCTCGGATCTAAAACAAAAACTATTTTAAAAAATAAGAAAAAGAAATTAATACTGAAGAAGATCTTGATATTTTTATTAGCAATGAGAAAATCTAATTTCAACTTCTGACCAAATGTTTTTTTAATCAATTATAATGAATATCACCTTCGAAACTAGTTCATGCATATTTTCTTTTTCTAAAAGGCACGAAATTTGATTCCCGATCACACAATATTTTCTCAAATGTTGGGTATGTTTTATATAAGCTGCTTCAATTAATGCATTGATCAATTTATTTTCAGTCCTATTGAAATGGCTAAAACAAACAATAAAAAAAAAGATAATTCAATTAATCATTGCTTTAATATAAACTTTAAAGGCTTCATGGAGAAGTCGGATAGAAACTAAAAAACTCGCCGTTTATGCCTTTGGACTCAATTTTATGCAGTAATTTTTCCTCAAACTAATTTAATTGTGCACTACGGTTTTCGATCTTCCAATCTGTAATGCTTTTTGTCGTTCAATTTTATTAAATCATCGTCTTTTTCGCAGTCAATTGAATTTTGGACCCCTTGGAATTTTTGATGTTTCCAAATTTAAATTCAAATTATTAAGAAGTTTTTGTTTTAATTGAAGGGATCTGGTTATATTTATTCCTTATTTTGTTTTGAAAAGATACAGGTACCTAAATTTCACTTTTTATTAGCTTAAATAGACTTTAAATAATTCGGTCTAATATTTTTGACTCAATAAAAAAACATGTTTTTAATAGAAACCGACCGAATATTCGGCTTGGGCCAAAAACCGGCCGAAACCTGAGTATGAAAAGATGGGATGAGACTCGCAAGAAAAAAAAAGGTCAAATGAAAAAATGAAAAAAATTTTCCGCAAGACGGAAAAGGGGAAAAAATTTTGCCTTCCCAAAAAAAAAGGTATACTGATTTTCACGGGAGGGGAAAAAAATTTCAAAGAAAAAAAACGGTAAAATGATATGAACTTTGTGTAGGAAATACAAGTTTCGGTTTTGGCTGAAACTGAATGATTTGAGGCCGAAATTCTGTTTCAGTTTTTGATTTCAGCTGAAAATCTTGTTTCGGTCGGACCCTAGTATTTAAATAGAATTGAATTTTATTGTGTAATTTGATGAATTTTTTCATTAAGCTTTTGATAATTTATTTTTCAATTAGATATATTTAATACATTTTAATTTTGTTAAATTTGCAATTTTTACTTTCTTCCTATTATATTATATATATATAAAAATATTATTCATTCAAAATTCGATGTCGAGATTTTGATGATTTCACGTTTTGAGCCCCTGAATCCAAAAATGTTTTCGACATGGTCTTCTGTTGTTGTGTGTGTTGGGTGGGGGTGTGTGGGGTGTGTTCAATTTTAACATGAAGGAATTGAGTAAAGGTTGAAATTTTATATTTAAGTTAAAAACCCTCCGGGACCAAAATAACTTTTAATCAAAATCCCAAAGAGTACTTTACTGATTACTTTTTAGTTTTTTTCGATTTTCTCAAAATTTGCTCCAACGATTTTTTTTAAATTCAAAATCAATTATTTTTTAGATTCTCTTTAAAATGTATATTCTCATTTTGCGATTGAAATCTTCTGAAGACCACTTTACTCTTGTATTTCATAGGAAAGATAGTAGAATGGTTGCCATGGTAACAAAATATAAATATTTTCCCATACTTATAGATTTTACATCTGAATTCCAATGTTCCGTACTGTCGGAACTAAATATATTCACACAAAAATCTGACAGCACATACACAACTTTCGATTACCGAAGGTAAGAGAAGTTTGTATCAACAATTTTTATTTTAATATTTTCAGGTGGTCTCATATTTTTCACTGTATGTAGATAGGTATTTATACAATACCTAAAACAAACTAATATAATGCAATAATTCTATTCAAGAGGGTGTGTGTATATTTCTTAATGAGCCAGATATGTATCCCTTCCTCGGGATGCAGGGTCGGCGGAATTAGCCAGGGGAGGGGTTCAGCCATGGGGGAGTTGTGCGGCTAGTAATTGAAATAATACCTTTTAACAAATTGGTCAACTCTAGCCTTGTTTTGTTTCTCGCAAACAATAATTGCCGGCCAACTTGTGTTCCATTTGATATAGTCATCGGTATCAACAACGAAAGTAATAGGATCTTCCTTAAAAGCGAGAGAGAACGAATGAATGGTGAACCCAAAGGCATGACAAGCGCCTAAGCAAACCAGCAACCAGAATAATCTGCCAAACAGAATCCAGATTTTATTCAAACATATAATCCAAAATGAGGGAATTGCCAGTCGAAGTCAGAGTGCAGTTGCATAATTTGTGCAGGTCCTATAAATTGGCATTTAAGAGAAACAGCTAGCTAATTTGATATACTTTTCTTTCCAGTCCAATCCCTTCATTGCTATATATTTAAAGCCATGAATTGAAGTATTTGAGAAAAATATAAATAAAATATTTTGAATTTTTCTAGAAAAAAAAAAAAACATCATACTTTATAAGCCATTTCTATACATAAAAATTTTAAAATTTATATAAAGAGAATAACAATTACCTAAAAACAAACATAATTTGTTATAAATGAGTAAAAGAAATGAAGATCTATTTATCAAAAATCTTCCCTTAATGTTTTTTTGTTATCGAGGTATTTATAGGCCTACATGTTAATTAACTTTCGATTCAAGATAATCCAACTTTATGAAGCCATTTTTATCTTTATGATGAAAGATTATCTTATTGAAAAAATCATCATCATTAGTTTTATTGAAAATTAATTAAAATCTTTATTTTATTTTGTTTGGAAGCCATTTTTTATATGAATATACCCCCCCCCCCCCCCCCCCCCCCCCCCCCCCCCCCCCCCCCCCCCCCCCCCCCCCCCCCCCCCCCCCCCCCCCCCCCCCCCCCCCCCCCCTTCTTTTTAAAAATATTTTTTTTTTTTTTTTTTTTTTTTTTTTTTTAAATTTTTGCCGCCGCCGGGTCGGTGTTACTAAGCGGGTCGTAAATAAATTTATTTAATTTATTTAGGAGTCAAAGAAAAATCCAAGAGAGCCAAAATTATTTCTTTTTATTGTTGCCGTTCCAGGCTGACGTTTCGGCCACTGGCCTAGGCCATCTTCAGAGCCGGAGGCGAGAATAATTGAAAATTACAATTTCATTCTTTCGTTGTCCTTATGAGCGGAGCGTTCATGCGAATGTGTGTCGCTGAAATTGTAATTTTCATTAATTCTCTATCTATATATATATATATCTTGTAGTAAGGAATAAAGAAAGAGCGAATGCAGCTATTTTTATTTCGTTTATTGTATATATCTATGTATATGTATCTTTATATCTATGTATGGGTCATTCTACAAATTCGCGTAATTGCAAATAATTCAGGAACTACCAAACAGATTGACTTTTTTTAATCATCAGGTAATAGAAAAAGTTAATCATTTTTGGGCACACATGATAAATATTGAATTTAAAAAAAAATTTAATGAAAATATTCGTCTATTTAACCCTAAAAAGTCAGTCCCTTGGGATGTACCAGCTCAAAAAGTGAACATTTAAATGCAAATTTATTTTAAACTATTAGATTTATATCATTAATATCCATATCGATATATAATCTAAGATACTTTATTAAGCGTTGTTAAGTCATAAATTTTGATTTTAAATAAATTTACATTATTTTTATTTCAAATTCGCGAACCTCGATTCGAGCGTAAGTCCCCTGGCTTATGATAAATTTGAAAAATATCTAATATTATACACTGATGATAAAATAATTATAAGTTTTAAATAAGTTTAGGGTGTAAAGATGGCATTAGTGCCCAAATATCGGGCGTTATCCATCTTTTATATACTTTTATTGTTATTTTTGTGTCGAAAATCAGCATGTAAACACTAAATTCGTCAGATAAGTAATATTTTGGAAATTTATTAATAATTATCTCAACAATACACTGGATTTGCAGTTGTTATATTTAATTTTAACAGTATAAAAGGAAAAAAAAGTATTTTATATCAATTAGCAGATTTTTGTGTTTTATATCAAAAACGTCAGTCCCCTGGAAGTTTTTCAACCGTAAAGCTAAGAGGCTGATGAGCTTATATATTAATACAAAAAAAAATTAAAAAATCTGAGTGTTACTATATGGATACAAATAAAATTAACTTATTGTCTATCAAAATCATTACAAACAATTGAAATCAAAGTTACAAATTGTGCATTTCAAATTCGACCTCAAAGTTTTTTGTAGAATGACCCGTATATATATATATATCTTTGTATCTATATAATGTAACTTATTAATAAACATCTTTTCCTAAAATGTTACAGAACTTTCCTGCTCTTCTTTGTCAAAGTACCATATAACTTGCGAATATGGAATGTGAAATGGGTTTATCGTTTCAACAACTGTCACATTTATTTATCTAATCTAATTTTTTTATTTCATAATCGTTTGTTTGTTTAGATACAATATATAAAACATACAAATAAATATATAACAAAGCTAAAAGTTAAAATTGTAAAATTGTTTTTAAAATGAACCTTTGTTTTAATCGAGAAGGAAGTTGACATAGTCGCCGGAACTGGGGGGGGGGGGCAAGGGTACATTGTCCCCCTGGCATCCTATAGGAGGGGGCAGAGGGGGGCAATATGTTATTGTGGTACCATATAACTTGCGAATATGGAATATGTCATTATTTTTAAAAATGATACATTTTTACTTTTTAAAAAATAAAATTATTTAAATTAAAAAAAATTAAGAGTAAGAAATTCATTTTTTTCCAAAATATTCAAAATATTTTATATAGACTCAGGGCAGCATACAGGGGGGGGGGCAGGGGGAATATATCCCCGGGGCCCGGGCCCTTTGAGCTCCAACCTTAAAATCCTAATAAAAAAATAATTTCCATATTTAAAATTTCAAAAAAAAAATCATTTTCTTGAAATTTTTTTCTGAAGCCCCCCCCCCAACCCCCGGTTTGGCGTCCGGATTATATACTAATATGAACTGAAAACATGGCCAAATTGGGGAATTTTTTTAAATTTAAAATGCTTATATATCAAGCTAAGTTTGATAATATTTTTCACGTCTCAGGATAGTTAAAAACGCAGATTTCAGTGCCTAATTTTCAAAAATTTTCCCATCCCCCCAGACCATCCGGAAGTTTATGGAATTTTACAAATTTTTAAATAACTTTTTTTATTTAAATAAATATTATAAACTATGTATAACTGTTTCAAAAATTGTGTAAAAAAATGTTGGCGTAAAGGCCACAATAGCCTTTTACAAACTAGAAAAAATGTTTTAGGATGGGGGGGGGGGGCGTATTATTAAGTATTAGGTCTTCGGACCTTATGCACCCATTCCAAAAAAAAAAAAAAAAAAAAAGCCCCGGCGCCCGTCAAGTCTGTCTGCTGCCCTGTATAGACCCTATTGTATTTCTAATTTCTATAAACATTTTATATTGAATTAAAATAAGAAAATTAAAAATATATATTTTCTTTCAAATAGTATAAAACAAATATAGGCTAAAAAAAATTTTTGATACAATCACTAGTAAATTTTTTAAAATTGTGATTTTATTTAAAAATTTTTAAAGCTTGATAGTAGATTTCTTTTATACACTTTGAACATATTAAATTATAAGATTTAAACTTTCGACCGTTGGTTCTCGTTGAAACATTTTGTAAATTAAAATTAAATATACAAATTAAACACTAGGTTATTTGTTTCAAAGGTTTTATTAATTAAAAATTAACACTTAATACATATTTCGACAATTCCTGTCATCATCAGAAGTGATTAGAATGTAATCACTTCTGATGATGACAAGGAATTGTCGAAATATGTATTAAGTGTTAATTTTTAATTAATAAAACCTTTGAAACAAATAACCTAGTGTTTAATTTGTATATTTAATTTTAATATTAAATTATTTTTATTTTCTAAAAAAAATATTTTTGCCCCCCCCCCCCCCTGATTCAAATTCGTTCCGGCGCCCCTGAAAGTTGAGGAAGTTTTTTTACTGTGTGTGTTCAAAATAAAACGGGGGTTAAAATTTTATAATTAAAATAGATATCCCCCTAAGCGATATATTTGATTAATTCTTTTACTAATGGAAGTAAAAAGTTTATTTTTTCTCTCGCGAGTGAATTGATGATAAATGTTTTGTTAAATGAGTACGTTGAATAAAGCTTCTTTTGCATATCTCACAATGAAATGCTTTCTCGCCTGTGTGAGTTAATGAATGTCTTTTGAGACTAAAGGGATCTGCAAATTTCTTTTTACATATATCACATTGATATGATTTCTCGCCAGAGTGAATTAATAAATGTTTTGATAAATGAGTACGTTGAGTAAAACATTTTTTGCATATCTCACACTGAAATGGCCTCTCACCTGTGTGAATTAATAAATGTTTTGATAGATGACCGCGTTGAGAAAATTCTTTTTTACATATATAACACTGAAATTGTTTCTCATTTGAGTGATTTGATATATGCTTTCTTAAAAGATTACGCCGACTGAAGTGTTTTTTGCATATGTCACACTCGTATTCTGTCTCTTCGAAGTGAACTTTTAAATGCCTTATGAAATGCGCTTTATAATTGAATTCCTTGTTACAAACATCACATTTAATAATTTCCTTTTGCCTTCCTTTTTGTATTTTAGTATTATTTTTATGAGTTGTAACTTGATTTGAAGAATCTTTTTTTTTTATATTTTTCTTTGGCCTTCCTTTTTGCATTTTAGTATTATTTTTATGAGTTGTCATTCGATTTGAAGATGAATCTTTTTTCTTTGGTGAAATTGTTTGAATATCTGGATATTTAACGTTGTTTTTTCTTCTAACGGGGTTTTTTCTTCTCTTCCATAAAGGTGAATTTTTTCCTTAAACAAAACAAAAAATTAAATAAGTAAAAATACAAACTGATAGCAGCAGCTTCCTCGTCAGTAGGTTTTTGCCGAAATTTTACAATTAGAAGTTTTTCGAGGGATCACATCGCTCATTCGCTGCAATAACGTCATAATTCAAAAATCGACCTTATTGAGTTAGTGGTACAGTAAGGACAAGTAAAAAAAGCTCTATTATCTGGCAGAGTGACATATCTGGGCTTTTCATAAAATTCAGCATAATATCTAATTTTTTTGAATCCCAGTTTGAATGTTAGAACTTAAATTCGAATACGTCCTATAAATAAGTAGTTTGTTATTCACACTATTTTTTAACACAGCATTAAAAGGTTGGGGTTATTGAGAAGGAATTGTTTAATGAAAGATGAAAGAATGGGAAGAAATGTAGAAGGAAAGGGTGAAAAAATGAGGGGAGAAAAATGATTGATGATTTGAAGGAGGGATGAAGAGAATTAAAGAATGGAGGAAGAAGAATCGCCACTAACAGACCTCTACTAAATGGCCTTAAAATTGGAATTTCGAAAAATCGCTTGTTAAATGACGCCTATCACACAAAAGGACTCTACATGCCAAATTTCAGCTTTTTAGCCGAAAAGTAAATAAAAGAATAATAAAGGAAATTTTCAAAGTGGACCACTTTTTTGTGTACAAGTGTTTTAAATTTTTACTACTTTCTAATTATTAAAGAGTTTATCTATGTAAAAATCTAGACAAGCAAGGGAGGGGGCTTTTTGAGGCCCAAAAGAGAAACGAAGTACAACACATTCAAACATTCACTATGGACCTAAAATAAATATATATAACACGAAATCCAACAAAACATTGGAGTCTTTAAGGCAGCATTTAATTAATATTATCATATTGAGTGAGCTCTCATTTGTAGCATAAAACGACAGAAAATTATTAAAAATTTATTTTATATATATATAATATAACAAGGACCACTCTGTACATACATGTATATAGTCGACTATGGATAAATCGAATAAAAAGAAAGTAAATCCTGAATTTAATACTTTTCTTTTTGTCAAATTAAATTTTATTAACTAGGTTTGTTTCAAAAAGATGGAATTTTTTCAATCAACGTTTAAATAGACTGTTCATCAATCAGGCAGTCAATCGATATTAAGCACAAACACATCTCGCAAATTTTATTTCGAATTTCTTATTTCCTTATTTAATGATGGGGGAGATTTCGTCTCGCATTTTGATTGTGTGAATCTATAAAACGTGTAAGAATAAAAATTATTTAAAATAATATATCAAAAAAATTATCAATTTCAAAATATTCGAAAAAATGCATTAGGTAAAATTCCACTTCCTGGTTGGCGGATTTATTCCAAAAGTTGATACAGATCTACAATTTTGGCGAAAGAAAAACACACAGCGAATTTCTTTGATCAACTTTTACTTTCTCTTACCTCTATATATGTTAATATATAGAGAGAAAGTATTGGATTTATGTCAAAAATTCGATGTCGAGATTTTAAAAGATATACACGTTTTGAGGTCCCCTAATCCAAAAGTGGTTTTCGCGACATGGTCTGTCTGTGAGCAAAATATCTCTAGAACGAAAAGAACTAGGAAGTTGAAATTTTATATTTAAGCTAGGCACTTCCATGGGACGTGACACGAAGCTTTTGAACAAAATCGACCAAAGAGTACTAGTGCTTTGCTGATGCACTTTTAAAGTTTTTTTCGATTTTCTCAAAATTTGCTCCAACGATTTTGATTAAAACTCAAAAATCAATTATTTTTTAGATGCTCCTTAAAATGTATATTCTCATTTTGCCATTGAAATCTTCTGAAGACCACTTTACTCTTGTACTTAATAGGAAAGATAGTAGAAATGGTTGCCATGATGCCAAATATTTTCCCATACTTATAAATTTTACATCTTGAATTCAAATGTACCCTATTGTCGGAAATTAAATACATGCCGACACAAAAAATCTGGTGTGACACAACTTTCGATTACGGAAGGAAAGAGAAAGTTGTGTCCTGTGCGACCAATCACATCAGATTTTTTCTTTCAATTCAGGGTTCGCATCCCAGGCAGTCCGATGATTTTATTTAAGCCATTTGGATACCAAATGCCTTAAATAAGAACGCCTGGACCCCAAAAACAAATATATTCTAATAACGATTACCGTCAAAAGTATTAAATGGCCTAAGTTGCCGAAAAGACGGTGCGAATGTGTGTGTGAGTGTGAGTGAGAAAAATGTGTTTAAAAAAAGAATTCAGATCAACCTTTTTTTTTTAAAACACTCACACAATTTTCTCATTCACACTCACACCACACATTCACACCGTCTTTTCGGCAACTTAGGCCATTTAAGACTCTCGACGGTAACCATTAATTATTACAGATCAACCTTAATAATAATAACAAAGTACAAGGAATGCAAAGTTCAACACGATCTCCTTGAATACGGAAAAAAGAATATATTTTGAATTTTATGCCAAATGTTTATATATATCCTTTATTTTAACTGCCACAGCTACACTCGTCGGCACAGGATTTGGGTGTGTTTATGGTTAATTTAAAAAATCTTTAACCATTTTTTAAATTATGGTGTTTATGGTTAAATTAAAAAATAGTTGAAGATTTTTTAAATTAACCATATACACACCTAAATCCTGTGCCGACGAGTGTAGCTGTGGCAGTTAAAATAAATAAATAAATAAACCTAGTCTCAGAATTGAATAAAAGATTGTTTATATATATATATGAGTAGGTGAGGTACAAAAATTGAAAATATCGAGATAACAGTTGATTCTGAGAGATATTTGGCGCTTTATAATAATACAGATTATATTTATCAAGAATGGCATAATATTTTAAAAGAAAAGAATTAAACTCACTCGGTTCATGTAATCAGGTGAAACATGTTTTTTGTATTTTGTCAAAATTCATGTAAAATAATGTGAGATTTTTTGCATCTAACTTACTCATATATATATATAACTAACTCTATATAAAATCAAAATTAAATTAGATAAAAGAAATGATATTTGAGGTTTTGAAAATGAATGAATGTAATTACCCGAATGAATTGGTTGTTTGATTTTCTCAGAAAGTTCTTCTGTAGCGTTAATTTCTTGTTTAATTTTTGACATATAGGCCTACTTGGGTTATTCACTTTTCTATTAAATAGCTTGTCAGCGTTAAAGAAAATTATTGATGATTTTTAATACTAATCTACAAACAGGTGGCTGCAAATTAATAATATTGATGATATTGAGAATCAGGGAATAAACCAGGTAAATCAAGATGAGACATCTCTATGTTAAAAATTGTTTAAAAGTTTAGTGTCCTCTATATGTGATTTTTATGAACTAACTTTGCGCGCAAAAATTAAAATTTGAAACTCCCGTGTATAAATTTGCAATAAAACTACAACAGCGCCTCAATCGGCGTATGAATGAAACATTCCCACACCTACTTTTCTTTCGCCTCATCGAAACCCCTCCTCATTCCTTGCTTATTATTATAATTTCAAATTTTTTATTTAACCTAAAAAACAAATCTCAAATTACTAAAAGGATTAAAAAATTTTTTTCATACAAAAAAATTCCTCTTGATTTCTTTATCTCCATCTGAAGACTCAGCATATATTAAATCTGTATATAATACCCAGAGTTGGGTTTTATACACGATTTTGCAGTTTTATACAAAAATTGCGGATAAAACTTGGATGCGCATGCGTAAATCCGACGAGAAAGGAAATTCATATAAAATTTCATTTTTCAATTATTAACATTTTGATTATATTATTCACTAAATAAATTTCTCTTTTTTTTTTTTTTTGGGAGAAAGCAAAAGCAAACATCGTCAATGCTTTAAAACATTTAATAATCATTCATTTAACCATACATCGGCCTAGTTTTATCCGAAATGGTTTTATACGTGTATAAAACCGTGTATTATACTCGGCGGGATAAAATCTGCCAACTCTGATAATACCTCAATTAAACTCTAATCTACACTAAATAATTGGCATAAAATATTTTCATGGGAAAAATGCAGGCCGACATCCTGCTAGGCGAAGGCCCGTTCCCGGTGGTTTATCTATCTTCTATATATATAAAAATGAAATGGGAAAAATGTATGTATGTATGTATGTAAATATGTATGTATATGTTCTATAGAAATCCACAATTTTCAATGAATCCATTTGAAATTAAGTATACATATAGTATATGGCTCTGCGAGTAACGTAGTAATAATTTGAATCTCTTAAATGTTTTGGAAAATTAATTATAATCAAATTTCTTCAATATGGGAACACAAAATCAACAAATTGGCTAGAAATTAGAGAGCGTCCTTTATGCTGTGTGAACCAGCTTCCTACCTGACTATGGGCTGGGGGTGGGGGCTACGCAGCAGTTGAAAAACGAAGAGGTGACTGACCCTTTAAACAGTCATAAACAGACCCTTTTGTGCTGTTCCCAATAGGTACCCTCGCCCCGCTTGAATATAAGATCCTTCCTTAATTTGTACCATTCCTTAACATCTTAACACTTGCATTGCAACAAGAAATATCCCAAATTGGGAATAAACTTGCTCGCCGAAGGCGAGCAAGCGGTCCAGGGGGCGCAGCTAGTAACATATATAGCCATGTCTGGCAAACTTGAGGGGCCAGGAAGAAATCTTATTTAAGTTTTTTAGCGACTTTATACCTGTATATAAGTAATTAATATTGATATAGGTGCTTAGCATCGTCAATTTGTAAAACCAGTCAATCACTATTTTCAATTAATAAAAAAGTTATTTAATGATAATATGTTTTTTTTTTTTTGTTAAATTATTGATAGATGATCTGTACCAAATGTTAATATTTTCTTATCTAATACAAGGTCTTTTTTTTTTTAATTCTCCCTTTTCGGCTGCAGAGGCCATTAGGGTTACAAGGTCTTTAAAATACACAGGTTGGCCAGAAACTAGTAAATAAACAATTTTCCGGTCACAGTTTTTGATTGGTCCACGTCATGAAGCTCCTCCTTGCTTGTATTTTTCTGTGACAGCATTGTTGACTGCCTATAACCTAGTTCACATTCTTTTTTTTTTTTTTGGAATGGGTGCATAAGGTCCGAAGACCTATAATGACCAATAGTCACATGCAGCCAGGAAATAAAAACAAAAGGAGAAGCATAAAGGGGAAACTCAACTGCGGGAACTGAGAAGATGCCTGTTGAGGTTAGACTTGAAAGTCTGAAGATTGTAGGTTTTGGGGAAGATAGACGCAGGGAGCTTGTTCCAATCACGGGAGGTCATGGGGACAAAGGAAGAATGAAATTGTTTTGTTCTGTTAGTCGTGATCTTAACAGCATAGGGATGCTGGGAAGATGCCTCTCTTGTGTTCCGTGAATATGTTGCATTGGGTGGGATAATTGATTTTAATTCGGCAGAGCATTGACCATGGTAATACCTTCATTTTGTTTTGTTTGCAAATTTTATAGTTTCTGACTAAACTAATTTAGACCCAAGTATTTATTCTGCTTTATTAATAATATACCGTATATAAATATTTATAAATGGTTTGTTCCGAAAGATCTTTTACAAAAAGAGGAGCTCCATGACGTCACTCCCTTGGAATGGAAAAAACGTAAACAAACCAAGTTTGACCCCCCCCCTGATCTAATACATATTTTTGAGAGTTTGTTTTATGAGTCACAGTAATTTAATTCAATAGATATTAAAACATTTTATGGGATTTTTGGACTAGGAAAAAATAAAAAAAATATTTTATTAGAGAGAATTTATTAATAAAAGTACAAAACATGATTTAATTACCTGTCATGTCGAGTATTTAGATCTCTTGATAAAATGGAGATGTTCTCGAGAATCCCACGATGAGATATAGGGAAAAAAACAGATTTAATATCTCATAGACAAGTATATATTGAATTAAAATAATGATCTATTCCAAAAATGACTATGATCCTAATTAATGAGAGATATACATTTTGTCCTTCCTATGGAGTAATAATATATGAGGGGGAAATAGGAGATTGCTAACTGTGGAGAAATACGTTGCTTTTGAAAACCTAGTAACACTTTTCAAAATAAAAGAAAAGAAAATATAGATATATATTTTAATGTGAGATGAAACTATTTTTCCAATCAAAATCCCTAAAATAAATGCTGTTAACAGAAAGTTTACAAGCTTTTTCAATACTGTTAACTAAACAAACCGGTAATGTAAAACCCAATATAAATTACAGGGAGTGTCATTTGATACATACTTAGCCTAAATACATAATTTATCCTCATTTAAATAAATCATAAACAAAAAAAATTTTCCTTTATTTAATAACTCCTGTTAAGTATCTAATCACTTACATATATATAAAGACATAAGTTTGGAAATTGTTATACGCTTAAGATTATTATAGAACAAACACTAATTAAAACGTACACTTATTATGAACTGATTACCCCTGGTAAGTGTCTAAAACTGACACACAAAATACCTTTCTTAATCACTGACTGTTTTTGCACTTTTTATTTTATAAATCTTGATGGTATGACTGAGCTCTAAGTCCTTTCTTTCTATCCTGGCTGCGGGCGTTTTCAAGGCTAATTTGGTTCTCGAGCTAAATCCTGTCTATTTAGCCTCCTCAGTCTGCCTTGTCTCTCACTAGCCTGGCCTGTTTGTATGTCACTTTACTCTAATGGATCACCTAAACGTAATACAACAAATATATAAAAACAAGTTAGTCTTAGAGAACCTGTCTAATTAAAAGTAATAAATATTAAAGCTAGCCTATTTATAATTTCTCCATGATTTCCTAATGAATTTCGTATTTTTGGAATTACGTTCCAACTGTCTTGGAAAAAAATACTTACCCGGGGGTTAAAAGCGGCGAGCGCCACCACCGTATCCGCCTCCAACGTTTCCTCCCGTACTATAGCCGCCACCGCCGCCTCCTAAAGAAAATAAAAAAAAAAAAAAAAATTAAAATTTGTCAAGATAAAATAAATTAATGAAAAGAAATCGAGCTCGAACCAGAATAAGGTCCTGGTCGTCCAGTTCCGCCAAAATTGCCTCCTCGAACAGGGCCACCTCCATAACTTTGTTGGTAGCCGCCGCCAAAGTTGTCATTACTCCAGTTGCCACCGCCGCCTCCAGGATTGTAGCCGCCCTGGTTACCTCCTTGGCCCCAGCCGCCGCCGCCGCCTCCTTGGTTATCCCAAGGATTGCCGCCCCAGCCGCCTCCTCCATATCCACCTCCACCACCGCCTCCGTTCCAGTCGCCACCGCCGCCGCCGCGACCACCCCAGCCGCCGCCACCACCACCACCACCTCCGCTTCCGCGACCACCGCCGCCACGTCCACCGCCTCCAGATCGACCTCCTGGACCTCCTTGACCTGCCATTTCAGCTTTGCTCAAGGCTTTTTTGACGTCAATGTGCTTTCCTCTCACTTGGTGAGTTCTTTGAACTGTATTAAAAATAATAAATAGTATTACCTTCTGCCATATACATTAGATCTCATTTTGTTTTAATTTAATACTTACGGCAAATTTTATCAACTGGATCATAATCCTCGAATTCGACAAATCCGAATCCACGTTTTTTTCCAGTTTCTTTATCAGTAACAA
Organism: Euborellia annulipes; assembly: GCA_023213315.1. Classification (NCBI taxonomy): domain Eukaryota; kingdom Metazoa; phylum Arthropoda; class Insecta; order Dermaptera; family Anisolabididae; genus Euborellia; species Euborellia annulipes. Next base: position 2,252 of record JAKCPI010006469.1, on the reverse strand, counting down.
TGGCACATGATAAGATGGTGCCATATTCTTTAAAATATTCCCGTAAATCTTCTTCTGTAACATCTTCTTTCAAACCACCAACGAACAATTTTTTGACGGTGGCTCCTGCTTCGGGCCTTCCAATTTCCTTAAAATAAATAAATAAATTTTACAAATTGTAAGAAAATTCCACTGACTGACGGGTGCCTTGGAATTCATTTCATTCAATTCATTCATCCCCCCCCTCCCTGAAATCTAATAAAAAAAAATTAAATTTAAATAAGAAAGAAACAATTATTTTAAAATTTCAACGCTGTAAATATATTTGGTAAACTTTTCCTATGCTTCACCCCAGTACCGTTATGACAAGAGGGGGAGAGGGGTGCGGATCCAAATTATGATTTATTTAAATGAGCTAGCCCCTTAATGTTCTGTTCCTTCAAAGGCATCTCATTGGGGTCTTTAGTTTCGTTCGTACATGATATGTTTTGACACTGGTGTCGTTTAGGTCCGGTTTTCTTCGGTCAAAAATCATTCCTAAATTTCGAAGCGATTCAATAGCTTCTAACTGAATGGTTTCTGACCGAAGTAAACAAACCGAAGTCGAGAATTTTCTAAAGTTGTTTTAATTTTTTTTTTTATCTAAGCAAAATCTAACTGCACCAGACAGAAACAACTAGGTCAGGTCTAGGACTGCAAGTTGTTTTTAAATATAACTGCTTTATGTCACAGCATATAGACCAATCAGGCTATGCTTAGTGCATGGAACCCCTCCTTGTCATAACGGTATTGGAGTGAAGCATATGAAAGATCACCCAACATTTGAAATACTTAAAAATTTATTTGGGAGGGGAGGGGGGGGGGGGATCGACCGGATCGTCCAACCCACCCCTCCCCAACCCCCAAAAAGCAAAGTCGATATTTCTTTAGCTTTATTATATTCATTATGTATAAAGCACTGGAACCCCATTTTCTAAATGTTTAAACTAAGTGTCCTTTCAAAATTGTTAATAATTATTTTGTGCGAAATCAAAAGAATAAAATAAAAAATGCATTTATCTTTTTATTTTTGGCATAATTTCAGATAAAAAATATTTCAGAAAATTACGAGTAATTTTTTGTCGTAATTGACTTGAAATGTCTGATAGGTTCCGAGTTCGATTATTCTAAGTCAAAAAATCACTTGATCCAGTGAAAAGAAAAAAAAAAAGATGAGAAGAAGCTCAGCTCTTCATATTGATTGATGAATCATCTCGTGCTGGCCATTTGAAAATATGATTTATAACCTAAATAGCATGTGGTTTTACCAACGAAATTAAAATATCCAATTTCTTTGCAAAAAGAAAGGGGTTTTCCTTTAATTTATTTGATATACAATTCTTTTGTTTAAAAATCACGTTAAAATATATCTAGACAAGGACAGTTAGGCTCCAAAAAATTTTATGTATACAAATTTTCGAAAAAAAAAGCGTTGTTAATGTGACCTTTTCTTACAACATTGAATTGTAGTCAGTATGAAAATATAAAATTTTCAATACCAAATTTGGTTCATTGACCTATTAAATATGGCGAACTTTCACAAATAGTCTTTATAAATAGTAATTTTTTATTACTCATCAATCTAATAATAGTCATGATCTAGTGAAAATAAATGAATTTGATATTTGTTTGTTTCCGAAAAGTAAATAGTTACCTGTCGTGGAACTGCTCGTTTGGGCTCGACTACTCTACCATCGACTCTGTGAGGCCGTGCATTTTGAGCGTCATCAACCATGTGAGCTCGGGAATATGTGATAAATCCAAACCCTCGCGACCTGGAATAATTTAATTTCAATTAAGTTGATGTTTTAAATATAACAAAAATAAATAAATATTACCTTTTTGTTTTTGGGTCTTTCATTACAACAACATCGACAATTTCACCCCATTGTTCAAAATGCTTTTTCAGAGATTCATCTGTTGTTCTATAATCTAATCCACCGATAAATAACTTCCTGATGTGCTCGGGCTCCGGTTTGCCCCCTGACTCCTGGGCAAAAAGGTAACACCACAGATCGTGTAAATTAAAAAGAGTTAAAATAAAAATGGGTGTGATAAATTTAGAAATGGCGGCCATTGAACTCTATTAAACATTTATTATAAAAATGTGATTCAAAAAATAAAATTTTCAATTTTAATTAAATAAATTTGAAAACAAATCAAGTTTAAAGTTTATTTTATAAAGTATAAACGAATGAATAAATATAAACGAATAAAAAATTTCAAATGGCGTC
>JAKCPI010006468.1:0-39525 GCA_023213315.1 Euborellia annulipes | reverse complement strand
TTATTTTAATAATCAGGAAGATAACTAGCAGTGGCGTCATTTCAACTTTTCTTGGGGCCAATTTTTTTTTCTTAAAATTTAAACAAATTGGTACTCAAATTTGGCCAAAAGATATTTAATTAAATTCATTGTTTAATTTTGTATAGTTGTAATTTTGTACAGTTTATATACTCATAGATATATTTTAAAGTATTTTATTTAGAATAATATAAAATTTCATAAAAATGAGAGCCCTTGGGGGAGGCAAATGCCCCCCCCCTTTAAATGACGCCTCTGATAACTAGACGTAAATTAATGAGCTTGTGATGAAAAAATGAGCCACATGTATGTATCGAACCCAGGTTTTCAATTTTCTTTGCGTTTTTACTTTTTCGTATGCGAAGTATTTTACAGTATTATAATCCTCAAAAAAGTTGTTCTTGAGATTTTGATTAGGTCTCTCTAAGTCGAAATAAAAAATATTTTTGGATTTTTTTAACACTCACACTTTCACAGAGTCTTTTCGGTAACTTAGGCCTTATAAGTCTTTAAATGATACTAGGATTTATAATATTTATTTGAGGTCCAGGGCATTCTTATTTAAGCCATTTGGTATCAAAATGGCTTAAATAAAATCATCGGACTGCCTGGGATTCGAACCCCGACCCTTGGTATACAAGGTAGGCGCGCTACCAACTAATCCAAGCCCGGGAGCTATTTTTGGATTTCAATCTGCCCATGTATGTGTGTGTGAGTGTATTAAAATCGTAGATCTGTATCTCTTGGAAAAACAACAAAAATTCAACAAGTGTCAATTGAGTAAATTTTTATTTATTTATTTTTTTTTTATTTTTACTTTTTAAATATTTTTCGGCATTGAAGGCCCCGTCTCTATTTATTTCAATTGGATTGGTACCCTTGTTCTTTGATTCCAGAAGCTAATGCTCTATCTAACCCTGAGCCACAGGTCAAGGGTAATTGTTCTCTTTCTAGAATTTTTGAGAAGAAAATCATTAATTTGTTGATTTTTCTAGAAAGTCTAGGGAAAGTAATTCCCGAATGCTTTTTTTTTATAATTTTTGTTGAAGCTCTTTTTACAATAAGTATTTAAGGCCATTTATCGCTCAGGGGCCCACTTCTTGTGGATACGTGTATGGCGACCACGAGCTGCCCGAGCTGGGACAGGCAGTCCTTCAGCTCTTTGTATGTCTGTCTCTTCCTTCCTCTTTTCAACAGTCGTCAGACCGTGCGACGGGCCGGCTTGTCCTATTTGGTAGGGTTAGAGGGAAAAAGTTAGGTTCGCCGACCCCGCATCGCGGGAATAAAACGAGCACAGAAGAAGAGACTCCGTCCAAATTTAGGATTAGTAGTAAATAAATTAAGACGCAACATTTATTTCAATTGAATCGACTATCAATCAAATGAAATAAATAGAGCTGGGTTCTAAATTGGCTCAGATGCCGAAACAAACATTGAACGATAAAAAGAATCCTAATAAAGCTATTTTTCCATAGCCATAGTTTACTTTTTGAATTTAATAAAAACATAATTTTGATAGATATAATTCGGATGCAGGGATAAATTACGTGTTTGGATACTGGGAGGTAGGCAAACCAAATAACCAAGCCTTGGCCGTTATTCCGTGTTAAAATCAATTAAAAAATTGGAATACACTTTTAATTTCTAAGAGAATCCTATCATTGAAGACCTTATGAGAAAAGTACATACCATATATTGCTAATGACAATAATTGAGTAGGTGTGGAACGTCACTAAAATCGATAATTAATCTTAAAACAAGGCCTACTTAACGTCAATGCATTGTTTCAAAGTCTAATCGAAAAAAATAGATAAAATGTTTTATTTACAATTGTTTTATTTTTTTTTATTAATAATAAATAAATAAATTAACAAATCGTGCTTATTATCTAATTTTTTGTTGAGGCAACAATAGACGCACGTCTTTTGTATTCGATTACGCTTTTTTTTTTTTTTTTTTTGTTGAAATATTATTATAATTTATGAATGAATCATTTTCTTGAATTAAATAGAATTAAAAAATAATAATAATAAAAATAAATTTATATTTTCTTAATTATATAAGATAACGTTATCAAAAAAAAGGAAAAATTACAAATTTTTATCTTTTTTTTTTTTTACACTATAACCACTTCCTTCTATAGGAAGATCTTTAAAAAATGGAAACTAACTAAATTTGAATTTAAATAAAAATAAAACAGGATGTTTTTTGATTTGAAAAAAAAATTCCATAACCTACTCGAAGGGAAGAAATTTATTTAGGCTCAATTTGCCCTCTTTTTACAATTTTATATTTCAAACTGATTTCTTTTTAAAATCCTTTGATTAATGAAATTTCAAATAAGTTAATGAGTATCAATCATTTTAAGTTAATACTAGGGTCCGACCGAAACAAGATTTTCAGTCGAAACCGAAACCGAATTTCGGCCTCAATCTTAGTTTCGACCGAAACCGTAACCGAAACTGAACTTGTACAGTATTTCCAATACAAAATTCATATCATTTTACCTTTTTTTTTTTTTTTTTAATTTTTTTCTCCCTCAAGTGCAAATCATTTGACCTTTTTTTTTATCTTTTCAGACTCAGGTTTCGGCTACTTTTGGCCGAAACCAGGATTTTTGGCCGAAACTGGTCGAAACCGTAACCGAAGCCTAATATTCGGTCGGTTCCTAGCAAGGGCGAATCCAGAGGGTGTTTCTCGGGGGGGGGATCTGGTGTGACTGGTCGCACAGCACACAATTTTTTTCTTAATTTCGGTATTTTAAAGGCGCATTTTGTACTTGTTTGCCAGAATATAAATACAAATCTAATTTTTAAGAATTAATATTTAAAATTTTACATTAAAAATAAATTTTTTGCGAAAAAAAAGTATTTTTTTTTAATCTCGGGGAGGGGGGGGTAATTACCCTTTCCCTCCCTTTTATCCGCCCTTGGTTTCTACTTAATACATATAATTTATTCTTAATATTTTTATTTGTGGAAAATTTTTCTCCTCCCGTAAAAATCATTTTACCTTTTTTAGGGAGACGAAATTTTTCCCGCCCCCTTTACTCGGGCGGAAAATTTTTTTCTCCCTAACGTGGATATCATTTGACCTTTTTTTTTTGCTTGCGAGTCTCATTCCATCTTTTCAAAGTCAGGTTTCGGCTGGTTTTTGGCCGAAACTGAATATTCGGTCGGTTCTTAGTCTTTAGTGCCACTTTAGATTAAAAGTAAAGGGTTGCATTACTTTTAATTTTTTTAAAATATTTTGGAGGATTTTGTAATCCCAGATTATAAATAATTTTTTAAATTAGTCTTCTAAAACATCTTTGAAATCTCGATGATTCCCAGATTGAGATAAATCTTTTTTTTTTTTTTTTTTTTTTAAGGTCTTTTTTCGGCATCTAAGGCCATTTAGACCCCATCCCTATTTATTTCAAATGATTTGTAATCAAATCAAATGAAATAAATTTTCTCGCTTGGGATGGGAAGCGAACCCGGGACTCCGGTGCGAGAAGCTAATGTCTTCCCACTGAGCCACGGCTCCCGGGCAAGATAAATCTTAAATGGATCAAAAATGATGATGATGATTATGATCTTGAATGACTAGACAGCAAGCAATCTCATTTGATAACATAATACTTGTATAGGTGGGAGCAACGGTTATTTGATTTGTTGATGTCTAAAGGTCGAAATAGCTGAACAATTTTTTTTTTTTAGTTTTATAAAATACATTTTGAAAAAAAAAAATCCAAATATTAAAAAAAGAATTTTTATTTTCTATCGAAACAAACACAAATGGCAGCTACTTAATTATTTGAGGTATAAGCTTACTTACATCTTCTCCAAATAATTCTTTCTAAAATCTTGGAAATAATTTAAATCCCGAATTTTATTATATCCATGTGACAGATGACAAATGTTTTTTTTTTTTTTTAATTTAGCACATGATGTGATAAAAAGAAAATCCTCAGTGCTGTGTGCATTAAATGAATTAAGTGCGATAGTTGAAATAGGAAACTCTCAAACGTGCCAAGTCCCAAGATGATAATTTCTTTAAAAATAATATATTTCAAACAATGGGAATTATTTCAACAATTAAATTAACTTAACATTTTCAGTTACAAATCTGCGGTACCCCCTAGCGATAGACGACAAACAAAAATTTGAATGTGTCAGAAAAATAATTTCACTCAGGAGCTCACATCTTGTAACGACCACGACCACGATTTACGAGCTAAGACTAGCATTTGATGCTTTCCTATAAATCAGTCTTCCCTATACCCCATAAAGCGTCAGGTTGCGTTGATCGGTCCTCATATCCACTCCCATCTTGTGGGTACTTGGATGGCGACCACGAGCTGCCCGAGCTGAGACTGGCAGTCCTTCTATTCTTTACATTTTTGTCCCAGCCGGTGGCTTCGCTTTGATTTGACTAATTATGCAGATCCGATATTCGGGATGATGGCTCAGAATGAAAGAAAGAAGAAAAATCATTATTTCGATGACATCCAACTTCTGTTAAACAACCTTCTTCTACGGGGTTACCCATCCAATAGTTGAGCGCTGCTTCGCATTGTTGAACTTGCGAGAGGATTGAAGAAAAATACGAAAAGCAAACTTCCAATGATTTATTTTCTTATGTTCCCTCAGAATGATAATTTATTAGTAAAAATAGTCACCTTAATTTTAGATGACCTCTTTAGAAAGATGTCGTTCGAAATGCTTTTTTTTTTTTTTTTTTTAGATAAAAGGCCTGCCTATTAAACATGTTTTGTTTGAATGAAAATAATAATTTTTTTTTTTTTTTTAACATTATGATAAAGATTTATTTTCTTATCTATAAGCAAAAAAATAAAACAAATCAATTTTCACTATCTTAAATCTCAGAAAATTGTATTCTTTGATAAATATATTTGATTGAATACCTGTGAATTTCCAAATATGAAAATTTCCGATCATTATTAGAAATTTGTGATACTATGATGTGATAAAATCTATCTGTCCATCAGTCATCATTAAAATCTCTCAAAATATTATATTTTAAATCCTCTCCGTTCTGAGTCGGAAAAAATTAATAAAATTAAATAAAAAAATCTGGTGGGGCAAGCACAGAACTTTCTCTTACTTTTGATTATTTAAAATTGTATTCTGTGCTAGTCTACAGATAATAATAACTAAATAATATGGGAAATTTTAGTTTAAATAAATGATATCATATGTATAAATTAATAAATATAATACACGATACTACTATTAGTACAAATATTTATTTTGCCCAAATCATTTGCCAAAACGTTGAACGAAATCTGTATCATATGGAATTAGCATTTCGGTGAAAGTTGTTTGTATATGGCCAAAGGGGCAAGGAAATTCCTTGCACCAACCACACACACACACACACACACACACACACACAGACACACACGCGGAGATTCTTGAGACCTAGAAAGCTGACACTATCATCATCAGATTAAGCAAAATATTTATTCGCAATTTTTTTTTATCCTGCACCATTTAAATGCATAAATTATTAAATAATTTTTTTGTGCATATTTTCATTCATGAGGTGAACAACTTTCACTCTTATTTATACATTTATAATATTAAAATTAAAATTGTCATTAAAGTTTGGGTATGAAAGCTTTTAAAAAATAAACAAAAGACCTCTTTGGAACCTCTCCCCGAATAAAGATGAAATATTAAAAAGGTCCGGGGGTATTGAACCAATCTTTCTAAAACTATATTTAGATTTAATGTAGCTTTTATGGTAAAGTAGCTACGTTGCACAAAAAGAACAATATTTCGATATTTTTTTGCCTAAAAAATGAGGTTTTTCTAGAAAAAAAATTAATTTTGGAGTTAATTACTCGGGATTTTTAATTAAATGCTTTTATTTAACTTACTCTTTCAAGGTCACCAACTTTATGGCTTTGTTAAGGACACTTCCCGATGAGCTAGAGGTGTGAAATGTAATACTTAAGATTCATTTTTGATGACGCCACTATATGGTAGTTTTGATCAAAATAGACCAAACTAATGTGGTACTTTATTTGAAACCCTTCGCGAATTAATGTAATTTCAAAAGACTTCCCGATGGGCTAGAGGTGTGAAATGAAATATTTAAGAGTCATTTTTGATGACGCCACTATATGGTGGTTTTGATCAAAATAGACCAAACTAATGTGGTACTTTATTTGAAGCCTCACGCAAATAAGGCCCTATTAACTATAGTTTTGAATTTTGATATTTACGAGTCATTTTTTTATGATAATGAATAATTTTTCAATTGAACCAAATCAAAATGGGCCAAACTAATGTGGTACTTTATCATATTGATGATTTTTGATAAGACTAAAAGACTAAAAAGCTTAAAATAAAAATAAAATAAAAAAAAGATTTTAAAAAAAATGCTTTTATTTAAATTGAACTAAAAAGAGAGAAATAAGAAAGAAATAATTTAATTGTTCTTGTTAAAATTTTTTAATATTTATGACTTAAAATAAAAGCGTGGGGCGCGAGCCTCGGAATCACTTCGAAGCGCCCCACGCTTTTATTTTAAGTCATAAATATTAAAAAATTTTAACAAGAACAATTAAATTATTTCTTTCTTATTTCTCTCTTTTTAGTTCAATTTAAATAAAAGCATTTTTTTTAAAATCTTTTTTTTATTTTATTTATTTTTTATCTAATTTTTCTTTCTGCGCCAAATGACATCACATTTACTCTGATCTGATTAGCCGTTCGGAATCTACAGGGGTTTAAACTTTCAAAATAGAATTTACCGCAGTGCGGCAAAATGAAATGATAGGGTAAAAATAAATGGTCGAATCTTTAGCTGAAAAACCATTGTTTCTAACCGTATATTCCCCATAATTATACCTCTTAAGACAGAGGAGATATTAAAGCCGCTAAACTTTTTCGTGCATGCCCCTCTAACCGGCCACTAGAGACACATGATTTGTAAGACGTTGTCACGACAAAATATTAAAATATCAGTCCTCAAGAGACGGCAAAAAAGGCCAATGTTTATAAAAAAAGATGGAGATTTCCTCAACATGTCTCAAATGAGAAAATTTTGTCTATAAAAGAGTATTTATAAAAATTTGTATTCTCCCTACGTAGGAAACAAATTAATGTTTCCCATTAAAACGCATTGTTCTTGTTCTTTAATGAAAGTCTCTCCCTCTCTCTTCCTCACTCTCATTTATAAAAGTTAAAAAACATTTAATAGCATTAGCCGAGTGAGTGCCAAAAATTTTTAAAATAAAATATATTTGTTTATCATGATAAATCTTGAATAGCCTCAGTTGAACTCTACAAAATGAAAACATTCTTCTTGAATATCTTTCCGGAAAGAGAGGGGGAATTAAATTAAATTTCACAAGGTAATTTCAAATACTATTATATCATTATAAAACCCAATTGAATTTCATTCTTCTAAAAAAAAAAAAAATTATTATGCATTGTAAAAAATCAATGAACAGGAAATTCCTCTTTTGAATCTGATAGCCTTCGGATCCGAAACATTTACGTATTTTTTTCCCAACTTGATTTTTTTTTTTTTAATTTATTTTCCGCTTAATTTGTTTAAAAAAATAAATAAATAAAACTCTATTATTTAAATTGCACTAAAAAAAAGTAAAATTGTTGAATATTTATAACATAATATAAATGATTGACTTTTGAAGTTGTGGCTGTGATGTGATTATAATGTAGAGATGGAGATATCAGCCAAATTGGAATGATCTAGGTTCAATAAACTCCCAGAATAAGACGTTTCGGTCTGAATTTATTTGGCCTTCTTCAGTTATTGGGAATTATACACATAATCCAAGTGCACTTGTGGTTCAATCACATTTGCTCTTGCAATATGTGTATAATTCCCAAGAACTGAAGATGGCCAAATAAATTCAGACCGAAACGTCTTATTCTGAGAGTTTTATTGCACCTAGATCATTCCAATTTGGTTCCATCTCTACATTATAAATTATTGACTCCAAACCCGTCAGAAATCTGGGATCTCCAGCCTATCCGGGACATTATTGTAATTCCATTATCTTTAGAATCATTTTTTTTTTTTTATATATACCTATTTTGTTTATACCATATTTGTGACTATTATGTTCTTTTAGGATGTTCTTCTTAAATACTTTTCTTATATAATGTTCTTGATAGTTGTTGTGTTTGTACAGTGTTATTTACTAACAATGTTTGTTTTTATATAATGTTGTTTCCAGACTATAATTTTATACTGTTTTTACTTTCTCTTACCTATGTATATATGTAATATATATATAGAGAGAAAGTATTGGATTCATGTCAAAAATTCGATGTCGAGATTTTGATGGATCTTCACGTTTTGAGGTCCCCTGAATCCAAAAAAGTGGTTTTCGCGACATGGTCTGTCTGTGTGTGTGTGGGTGTGTGGGTGGGTGTGTGTGTGGGTGGGTGTGTGTCTGTCTGTGAACAAAATATCTCAAGAACGAAAAGAGCTAGGAGGTTGAAATTTTATATTTAAGTTAGGCACCCCCCTGAGACGTGACACGAAGCTTTTGAACAAAATCGACCAAAAAGTACTAGCACTTTACTGATGCACTTTTTCAGTTTTTTTCGATTTTCTCTAAATTTGCTCCAACGATTTTTTTTAAAATTCAAAAATCAATTATTTTTTAGATTCTCTATAAAATGTATATTCTCATTTTGTGATTGAAATCTTCTGAAGACCACTTTACTCTTGTACTCCATAGATAAGATAGAAATGGTTGCCATGGTAACAAAAAATAAATATTTTGCCATACTTATAAATTTTACATCTTGAATTCAATTGTACCCTACTGTCGGAAACTAAATATATGTCGACACAAAAAATCTGGTGTGACAAGCAAGAGCGCCATATAAGCGTTACGAATAAAACATTTTATAAGACATGCTAATGACATGAAGTATGAAGTATTTATTTGGCTAGGATATTTTGTCTCGGTGACTCTTAAGGACCCCTTTACATAATATCAAATAAATCAGAATCTAAGATAGCCAGCGTTTTAATGATAAAAACTAATATTTAACATTTTTTTTACACCTGATAATTATGATATGATAGCAGAAAAAATGTGTCAGAAATTAATGAAGGAAAAAAATGACAAAATTTAATCCATCTCAAAATAAATATTATGGCAAAATAAAATTTTTATCTTTACAAAGAAAATATTTGGTGTGACTGACCAACAGCACTCAACTTTCTTTCAACTTTGAGAGTTGTGTGCTGAGCTAGGTCAAGATATTTTTGTGTTTGCCGATTATATATTTGAACTCAAGAGCTAAATATATAATCTAAGGCTGCGTTTCTTAAATTTTTTAGACCGCGGCCCGGTACGAAGTTTTAAAATTTTTCGGGACCCTTCTTATGAAAAAAAAAAAAAAAAAAAAAAAAAAAAAAAAACATTTATATATAAAATAAATTTTATTTTTTAATAAATATCAAGTTATTTGTTTGTTATAAAAATTTTTTGTGTTTTTACAATATTTTTTCTCGACCCGCCAAAGTTTTTTTACAATCCGGTGTCGGGTCGCGACTACAGTGAATCTGTAGTTTAATTCACTAGTTTAAACATTTTTAAAATTAAAATAATTTTAAGCACAGAACACAACTTTCGATTACCGAAGGTAAGAGAAAGTTGTGTGCTGTGCGCCAGTCACACCAGATTTTATTTTTTTAACTATAAATTGTTTTGTAATATGTTTTTATTTTACTTATATTGTTGTATTATTGTATTTAAATTTTTTTGGTTATACAAATTTTGTAAAAATATATTTTGTAACGACTTTTAGCCCAATGGCGATAAGCCAAAGGGGCAGAATAAAAAAAAATTCCATTGCATCAGGTCAAAGGCCTATACCGACCACTTTTTTCAAAAAAAAAATATATATATATATCTTGGGTATAGGAGACTTTTGCAGCCAAGGAATTAATTAATTTAATTATTAACCGTCGTTGCTCAGGGGCCCACATTTTGTGGGTACGTGGATGGCGACCACGAGCTGCCCTAGCTGGGACTGGCAGTATTTCTGTACTTTGCCTGTTAGTCTCTCCCCTTCTATATTTTTAACAGGCGTCAGACCGTGCGACGGGCCGGCCTGTTCTAATCCTTCCCGGTCGCAAAAAACCTCCCCGCCGACCCCGCACTTAACTGCCGATCCCACACCGCGGGAATAATAAAGGCGAAGAAAGAAGAAGAAGAATTATTAGCCGTCGACGTTTCGGTCGCAAATCACGACCTTCCTCAGGACGATTAATTGTTAAAATACAAGATTAACAGTATTATATTTAATTATCATTGTAAATTATACAATATTTATTTAAGCTGTATGTATTAAGAGCAAGTCACTCACTCTTAATACATATAGCCCAAATAAATATTGTATAATTTACAATGATAATTAAATATAATACTGTTAATCTTGTATTCTAACAATTAATCCTCGTTGGTTGTGTGCTGTGCGATCAGTCACACCAGATTTTTTTTAAACTAAACCCTTTTAATTATTATTAAATTATTTTAATTTTAAAAATGTTTAAACTAGTGAATTAAACTACAGATTCACTGTAGTCGCGACCCGACACCGGATTGTAGAAAAACTTTGGCGGGTCGAGAAAAAATATTGTAAAAACACAAAAAATTTTTATAACAAACAAATAACTTGATATTTATTAAAAAATAAAATTTATTTTATATATAAATGTTTTTTTTTTTTTTTTTTTTTTTTTCATAAGAAGGGTCCCGAAAAATTTTTAAAACTTCGTACCGGGCCGCGGTCTAAAAAATTTAAGAAACGCAGCCTTAGATTATATATTTAGCTCTTGAGTTCAAATATATAATCGGCAAACACAAAAATATCTTGACCTAGCTCAGCACACAACTCTCAAAGTTGAAAGAAAGTTGAGTGCTGTTGGTCAGTCACACCAAATATTTTCTTTGTAAAGATAAAAATTTTATTTTGCCATAATATTTATTTTGAGATTGATTAAATTTTGTCATTTTTTTCCTTCATTAATTTCTGACACATTTTTTCTGCTATCATATCATAATTATCAGGTGTAAAAAAAATGTTAAATATTAGTTTTTATCATTAAAACGCAGGTTATCTTAGATTCTGATTTATTTGATATTATGTAAAGGGGTCCTTAAGAGTCACCGAGACAAAATATCCTAGCCAAATAAATACTTCATACTTCATGTCATTAGCATGTCTTATAAAATGTTTTATTCGTAACGCTTATATGGCGCTCTTAGTTAAAAAATGTAAAGCTTTAAATAAAATTTTTAAGCAAAACTTGTTCAAAAATATAAAAAAGATTGATTTTGAAAAATGTTTTATTTTGATTTAGGAGATTATTTATTAATATATCATATTTAAATAAGCGAGTGCGTACTGTGGTCCAGTAGTAGGGCATGTTGAGCATAAATCGACAGTTCCGTGGTGCGACTCCCGGCGGTACCTACATTTTTTCGCTTATTTAAATTAATAAATAATTTCCTGAACATACCAATACACTATGATATCTGAAGAACTAAAAAAAAAAGTTACCGCCTTTCAAAGTTATATGTATTGAGAAGATGCTGGTCCGGTGAGAATATCGTAATTCGAATTTCCGATGCTCTATTTCTCGGACAAACTCTGGTTGGAAGGTGAGCATTTAATAAATTACACAGTAATTTATATTCAGAGGTTTTTATTATTATAGTTGTTTATGATGTTGGCCAAATTATCCATCGTTTCGGCTTTGTCAGCCTTCATCAGAACTTTAAAAAATAATATATAGTTGAAGGTGTGTAGGTCAAGTCAGTCCAAATGATTTGAGAATGAAAATGCAATATATTATTATTAAAATAATTATATTTATTCTCGAAACGTTCTTATAAATAATATATGAGGTTTTGATGAAGGCTGACAAAGCCGAAACGATGGATAATTTGGCCAACATCGTAAACAACTATAATAATAAAAGCCTCTGAATATAAATTACTATGTAATTTATTAAATGCTCACCTTCCAACCAGAGTTTGTCCGAGAAATAGAGCATCGGAAATACGAATTACGATTTCAAAGTTATAGATATAAAAAACGGGATTTTGAGCAAAACGCATTTAAACAGAATGAAAAACATTTCTTCTGTCCTCGCCTGATTATTCCCGCGGTGCGGGGTCGGCGGACCTTATTCTTCCCCCCCCCTCCCTCCCTATCCAATGCTGTTGTCTCCGACAGGCCAAGCTCGGTCATGTCTCTCTTGACCCGATGAAACCAAGTCATCCTAGGTGCTCGTCTTCGTTGTCGTCCGAGGAGCCCCATATCGTACGCCGTCCTCGCCACGCCAAACAGAATGAAAAACATTTAAGGTTACCAAATCGATTATTTTGTAATATTTATTGAATTCTCATCGCTAAAATTACCGAATAAACCTGTAGAGGGAATATTGACGAATCGTATTCAAACGAAACCCTAAAAAAAATATTATTGACCTAATTCGACTAAAATGCCCGCCCTTACCGATAAATTTACTTGGCCCGACAAGAGATCCGCATCACATATTGATAAATACTTTTACTATTTTATTTTGAGATACAAAATTTAAAAATATTTTGATAGTAGCGCCTATACTATGAATTTTCAGATGTGCATATCACCCATGCATTTCCGTGCCGGACACGAATCGGTGACCGAGAACTTGCCCCATTGGTGGAAGCGGATGTCCGACGTGCAATCGAACAACGACACCTCACCCTCGTTGGCTGGTACCATTCACATCCCGTGGCTGCTGCTACGCCAACAATAAGGGACATTGATATGCAATTGGACCACCAACTCAAGATGAAAGGCTCAAATGACGCCAGTTACACGCCGTGCGTCGCCTTCATTTCTTGTATGATCATCTTTTATTTAATTTCTTCTGATTTTTGGATTGATTTCTTCCTTTTTTTTTTTTAGCGCCCTATAATACTGACTCGCCGAGTCTTGAATCGGCATTAAATTGCTATTGGGTGATGCCTCCGCCTGAGACCAGGCCTCACGAATATGGTCGGCCCATGCACATGAATTTCAATGTTCTCCAGGATAATTTCCTCTCTCAAGATGCTCTCACTGAGATTGTAAGTTTATATTTTACTAGATCCTCTCTCGTAGCCGAAAAAACACAGTGAATACAGTACTGAAACGTTTCAACTTTATTAACACCATCATCAGTTCAGTTAGCGAGTACGATCTCGAAAAATAAAGCATTTAATCTATTGAAAGTGAATTTAATATACAAAAAATTGATATTATTCTTGTACAGTGATGGACAATATTAAGCCCCACCCATGCGTTTTCTACTTGTGATTATTTCATTGTTTTTAAAAAACTTTCATGGTTTAAACATAGAAAATAAAAATCCAATAAAGATTTTCATGTAGAAGGAGAATAAAAAGAGAGAGCAGCTAATTATATTTTCTTTTATTAAACCCTCAGTGCTGACGTTTCGGTCCTGTTTAGGGCCATCTTCAGAGCATTAGCGCTGTCTTCATAAATTTTAATTTCAACATTTCACTTATATTTAACATTGTTGATCGATTTTATATACTATATATATATATATAGTGAGCGAATTTTACTCGCAGACTTTACCATTGAAAAATATCTCACCTACTTATCTTATATATATATATATATATATATATATATATATATTAATAGGTAATATTTTTTTATTTTTTTTATTTTTTTTTTTTTTGTGGAATGGGTGCATAAGGTCCGAAGACCTATAATGACCAATAGTCACATGCAGCCAGGAAGAAAATAAAAACAAAAGGAGAAGCATAAAGGGGAAACTCAACTGCGGGAACTGAGAAGATGCCTGTTGAGGTTAGACTTGAAAGTCTGAAGATTGTAGGTTTTGGGGAAGATAGACGCAGGGAGCTTGTTCCAATCACGGGAGGTCATGGGGACAAAGGAAGAATGAAATTGATTTGTTCTGTTAGTCGTGATCTGAACAGCATAGGGATGCTGGGAAGATGCCTCTCTTGTGTTCCGTGAATATGTTGCATTGGGTGGGATAATTGATTTTAATTCGGCAGAACATTGACCATGGTAATACCTGTAGAAGAGAGATAGTGAAGATACTCTTCTTCTATGATATAAATTATACACAAGGTTATTTGTTTCAATTCATTTCTATGCAAATTCCTTAACGATACATTAACTACAACTTTGAAATTTCAACCCCAATATGCAATCAACAATTATGAATTGAAACAAATAATCTTGTGTATAATTTATATTACCTATTTAAATATGTTTCAACTAGTGCCAACGGTCGCCAGTATCAATTTAATATATATTTTATATAAAATCGACCAACAATGTTAAATATAGGTGAAATGTTGAAATTGAAATTTATGATGACAACCCTAATGCTCTGAGGATGGCTCGAAACGTCAGCACTGAGGGTTTAATAAAAGAAAATATAACTAGTTGCTCTCTCTTTTTATCCTCCTTCTACTACATCACTTAACCAGCTATATTAAAAAAAACTTCCAATACTAAAGATTTTCATTTTCTTTTATAAAAACAATGAAATAATCACAAGTAGAAAACGCATGGGTGGAACTTAATATTGTCCCTCACTGTACATGAAATTATTCAATCCTTATCAGTGCTATTCAAATGACAAATTTGTTTTGTTTTCAATACTGGCGAGACTCATCAGCAGGTTGCCTCCTTCCTCTTTAATTGTTAAATCTGACAGACACCTTACTCTTTTGTAACTAATCTTAAAAGCCAAGTGTATGACAATCCTATGAAAATTTATTTAAATCTGTTGGATATTGTTCTGTATAAATAAATTTGTCTGGATTATTTAATTTGACGGAGGTGTATATCTGATAATTTGTAGATTAAAGGTTTCTGGATTTCTCCAATGAGCAGTAGTTTTAGAACCATCATCAGGGCTATAATACAATGTATACAATTAAACATCAATATCAAAAAAAAAATTGTATCCATTGCATTATAGTTCTGATGATGGTCCTATATGCGACCGAAACGTAGACCCTGGCACATTATTTATTAATAAATAAAGTGAAAAAAATTGTTGCTGCTCTTCTGAGAAATCCAGTAACCTTTAATCTGGATTATTTAAAATAGTAAATAATATAAAGTCTTTTTGTTCTAATTCTTTTTGTTTGTTTTCAGAAAAAATGCGTAGATTTTTATAAAAACGAACCTGATTTTATTAAATTCTCTGAAAAATATAAAGAAAATGCATCTTATATTGAAAAATTAAAGGTAAGGTTTATAGTATAAGATTTTTTCACTAGTTTTATTAATTAGTTTTTATTTTTATTGCTTAAGAAAGTTTCCCTCACTTGTTATCAGATTATTTTTTTTTTTATAAAAAAACACACTTTTTCCCATTCACACACACATTCACACAGTCTTTTCGGCAACTTAGGCCATTTATTTAGGCCAACCGTTATTTAATAATATATATTTATTTGGGGTCCAGGCATTCTTATTTAAGCCATTTGGTATCCAATTGTCTTAAATAAAATGATCGGACTGCCTGGGAGTCCGAACCCGCGACGTTTGGTATACGAGGTTAGCACGCTAACCTCTACACCAAGCCCCGTGGGCGAAAAAAAAATATTAGAATGATGAAGGAAGAGAGGATGTCAGCCAAAAAAGGAGCCTCTATATGGTGATGGTTTTATCTAATTAAACCCGAAACGTCTTCTGATTGGAGATTTTTATTCGATAGAGGCTCCTTTTTTGGCTGTCATCCTCTCTTCCTTCATCATTCTAATCGCTGAACAGCCACTTCTATTATCAAAAAAAAATATCATTACTATATTCCAATCCAGTGCCTGCTTGGGGATTAGTTTATATTCATTGAAAACCTAAATGCAAAGAATACATAAATCTTTCTCTATACATTTCCTATGGGAGAAATCGTATCTTTAGGAATTAATAACACAAAAAGTTATAGGAAATTCGGGATCCGCGTATTTTCCCTGGACTCCCCATAACGTCCTCTACAAGACTGCAAAATTATGTTTCAAAATTCTAACTGGAAGTTGGTCTAACAGAGCGTGACAGACGGCACTCTGTTTTTTATATATATTTTTTTCTGGTTTATTTTTTCATAATTATTTTGCCAAATAATAATTTACTGTAAGATTAGATCAAATATTGTGCTTCTGCAAAAAAAGCATTGAAATGTCGAGAAAAACTGATATAGGAATATTAATAGTCATAAAATTAAAAGAGAGAATCGAAAAATTCGGGAAACAATGCGATAGAGAATCTTTCCATTTTTGATGTTCCACAGACATCTCTGCACAACAAGTTCCCTCGAGACCAAGGAGACGGCGTACTTTGGGGCTTCATCTGCGAGATGGTGTGTCCTGGAATCAATCCAAACAGCGTGGTGGTGACAGAGCCGCCTCCACCGTTGCCACTCACATCAATCACCTCCTCGGCGTCGGTCGTGTCATCGCCTCTGGTCTCAACAACATGTAGCAGCAGTGGTCACGTCAATCTTTTAGTGCCAACGATTGCCCTCCCGAGCAGTTCGGTGTTGAAAGCGCCGCCAGTGCCGTCAACCTCGTCAGCAAGTATGCTAATGCCTAGCGATATTGCGAGTGCCCTATTCGCGGCCACAGGACGTTTCCCAAGTGGTAGCCTTGCCGACCCGGCACGTTCCGCTCTTACGAGTATGTTCCTGCCGCCATTAACGGGATTTAAGCTTGATCCTTTGGCGATGCTTAAACCCATGCCAAGTACGTCAAAGGCATCATCTGTCGCTGACGCGGATAAAAACTGTACTGTCACTAGTGGACAAGCTCTCTAAATAATCATTCGCATTATCTCTTTACTTAAAACTGACTGTTCCTTTTCTTCGTGGTCATTGTGATGTTAGAATTGTGACTCTCTTAGGATAGGCCGAAGTATTAGTGATTTTTTATAGGCTTAAACCAACTCTTTAACAACGATTCTTAATATTTTACTCCATTTTTAAGATTTTAAGGATACGCGGAGTAGATATATAATCTAAATGACAAAAAAATACTTGTGAGTTTTCTCTGTAAGTTATAAATGAAAAAGAAATTTGAATTTATATATATTTCGGGCTATTAACCCATCCTCAGGAACGGGATGGTATCTCTCAAATTTGATTGATACAAATAAATAAACACAAGGTTATTTGTTTCAAGATTTAATTAAAAATTACTTAACGCCTTTCGACATTGCTGTCATCATCAGAAGTGCATATATTTTTCTTCGTGGTCATTGTGATGTTAGAATAGGCCTTGTAGGCGAGTAGGCCCTGTCGAGCCAACGGTAGTGGTATATATATATATATATATATATACAGGGATGGGCGTTAATCAGTTACATGTATTTGAAATACAAGATACCAAATACAATATTAATTGGTATCTTGTAACTCGTTACAGAATTGGCAAAGTAATTGGTATCTTGTATTTCGTTACATTTTTTAGTAATTGGTATCTGAAATTCGAGATACCAAATACTTTTTTTTTTTATTTGCCGCAGTGTAAAAAGTCTTGCAGAGGGAGCTGAAATCGTTTTAATTTATTTAATATTACTGTATGTAATCGTCGTGTGGGTTCTCTGCTCCGGATCTTAGTAAAAACCAGTAAAGAGAATTCAATCAAACCGCCAAATTTTCACTCTTCGTTAAAAAACTTTTTTGCTTTCTTCTTTCCACCAGCTCTCAACGACTAAATCTTTGTTCTTCTGCCCCAGTTGAAAGATTGTTTTCATTTGCGGGTTTATTTATTCTTCATCAAGTTCCAGATTATCCGACAAAACTTTTGAAAACTTGGTTTTTTGAAACCATTTCATATTTTTATAAATAAATTTTTTTTAGTGTCATGAATAATTTTATTGTTTTCGATTTTCCAAAGGTATTCTCCAATATAAGTTTAGCTGCCACTTTCCTAAACTAAATTTATTTAGGGTTCCAGATAGAGCCCTGCACGGGCCGATTTTTTTTTCCCGGACCGGTCCGTGTCCCTATTTTTTTTTGACTTCCCGCCCGTACCCGGCCCGTAATTTTTTACCATTCTTCAGGCCCGCCCGGAATTTTTTCAAACCCGCCCATACCCGCCCGAGATTTAGTGAACGAATATCTAGCAATTTTTAAATAAAATTTCATTTGCAAGCCCGTCAGCCCGAACCCTTTTATTTAGACTTGGTACCCGCCCGTACCCGCCCGTAATTTTTTCATGGCCTTCAAAGCCCGCGGGCCGGGCGGGTAACGGGCCTACGGGCCAACCCGTATCCGTGCAGGGCTCTAGTTCCAGAATTACCCCTCCAAAAAGTATTTTAAAATCAAGGAAAAATTTGTTTGTAATTGGTATTTTCAATGTATTTGAAATACGTAATTGGTATTTTGTATCTCGTTACACAAACCCGTGAATAATTGGTATCTTGTATTTCGTTACAAAAATCTGAAGTAATTGGTATTTTGTATCTCGTTACTCAAAATCGAGTAACTTGCCCATCCCTGTATATATACTATATAGTCCCGAAATATATATATATATATATCTAACAAAGATGTGAGTGTTATTTATTGGTGAGGCCAAACATCCCATGGTCCCCGGGAATCGAACCCAGGATCTCCGCCTTTCCGGGGCATAGGCGTGCTGTCCATTGCACCAGGCCACCGGACTCTTTACCTACACCAATAAAGCTCACTTCCCCTTATATGCAGTTAGTCGCGCAAGTCTCTAACTAGTAACGAAAACTTGAAAAACCTTAAAGAAAAATTTTTCACGTGTGCCGCTTGTTAAACCAGTAGAGGGACAGATATCTTGATCTGCTCTAACACACTACTGTAAGCAGCAAAGCCTTTATGGCCTTGGGGTTCCGTTATAGTTATAAATTCAAATTTCTCTTTCATTTATAACTTATTTGTTAGTGAAACCTCACATATATTAAATAATTTTACTTATAAAGTTTGTAATGTTTCACGTAAAACCTACACCACACTAAAAAAATACTTTTTTTTTATTAATCCTTTCGGCCAAAGGCCATCGGTTTATAAAACACTCTTATAAAAAGAAACTTAACAATATAGTAAATGCCTAACAATATATAAAATTAAAAAATTACATAAATAAATAAAATAACATGAAATAAAACAAAAATAACTACATAATAAAACAACATAAAAAGAACAACCTTGTTCAAAAGCTTATTTTCACGCCTCAGGGGGCTGCCTAACTTCAATATAAAATTTCAGCCTCCTAGCTCAATTCCTTCATGCTTTAAATTGAACACAGACAGACAGACCATGTAGCGAAAACCACATAATACAGTGAGGGACAATATTAAGTCCCACCCAAGCGTTTTCTACTTGTGATTAATTCATTGTTTTAAAAAAAAAAATTCTATATTTTTTTTAATGAAAACTTTCATTGTTCAAACCTAGAAACTTTCCAATAAAGATTTTCATTTTTTTTTATAAAAGCAATGAAATAATCTCAAGTAGAAAACGCATGGGTGGGACTTAATATTGTCCCTCACTGTACATATACACAATACAGGACATTATAGAAAGTGTATTTCTTTAATCTCCAGTAGAATAAGAGATTTTTATTTCAATTTTAAGACTTTCTTTAATCAATGTGCCAAAAAAACTTTAAAATTAAAAAAAAAAGTGAGTAAAATATTAAGAAATCAAAAACAATAAATAGTCACGTTATATAATTTCTCTTTACTAATATTTTCTGAATTTTAACTCCACTTAATATAATTTTTATTTAGTTAAAACAAAGAGAGAGAAGTTACTTAAACACGCGCTTTTTTTTTAAGTGCTAGAACTGAATCTAAAACAGATTCCGCAGTCCTGCTTTGATGCTATGGTGCTTTATATATTTTATTGCGAAATAAATTCCCTCCCTTGTAAAATAAAATGTGGCAGCTTTATCATTAGAACTCATTTAATGGTATTTCACTTTGTGTTTGTTAGTACTGACTAGTAAATGTAACTATTGACTGATCATCATTCATCAATTTGCAAATGGTTGTATTTATTGTATGTAATACATAATGGATATTATATTCAGGTCATTGTTTAATAGCACATATTGTTTAAATAAGATTTCAGCACAACAAAAAAACTTTGTTAAATTGGAAATTTAATATATTTTTATATTGGTCACTTTATCTATCATTTTTGGTCTTAACGAATTTTTTTTTTTTTTTTGATTGAGGAAACGCCAATAAAATAATGATGAAGTCTTAAGGCGGCTACACACGAAACTGCACACTTGACAAGCATGCTTGTGCAATCTGTTTGTACCAGCATCCACAAATTCTCTTCGGCACAAGCATGCTTGTGTAAGAAACAGCTTATGCCGAAAATTAACCTAAAAATGTCAAACTCGGAAAGTTATTTATTCCAAGATAACAAGAAATACTCACTTACTTTAAACAGAGACACAATAAATATTAATATTTAAATTGAAATTTCAAATGTATTAATATATATATATATATATATATATATATATATATAATATATATTAAATAAATATCATATGTCAAGACGTCTATAAAATGGGGAAGAGTTTTCCTTGCGCAAATATGCTTGTTCATGATTCAAATTCAATCGAGTTTCAAGCAGCTTGCACAATTAAAATGCTTGCGCAAAATTCTCCCACAGACGCTGCAGTTTGCTTGTACAAAAAGATTACACGTGCATGCTTGTCAAGTTAGCAGTTACGTGTGTAGCCGCCTTTAAGGCCATAGCAAGCAAATAAATTGAATAATAAAAAGAAAAATAACTTTTGTTAATAATGTATATATATATATATATATATAAGATCTATATGTATTTTTAATTTCATATGAATTCAGGAGGGATTTTCAACTTTTTAGATTCATTAGAGGACCCTTTGGTTAAATAAAATTTTGTAGCTATGATAATCTTGAATGAATATAATTTATAAAAAAAAATTCATTAAGACCAATCATTTGGCGTAGTTAGAGCTCTAACCAAAACAGCCTAGTTACGCCACATTAATCTTATTTTCTTAAATTAGGAGAGGACGGGAGTCTTCCCGGGACACAGCAGCCAAGTAAAAATAAAAAATGTTATATCCTATCGCCGACGTTTCGAGCGCTAGTCGCACTCATCCGCAGAATTGTCAAAAATAAGTACAGGTCGTGCTGTACTATATATTAATATCATGTATAAACATGTTTGTACAATTTTGCATCGCAATAAACAAGAACTATTCAAGATCACTTGCTGTTCCAATATAGTTTCAGTCGTATAGTTGTTTATACAGTACCGCACCACCTATACTTATTTTTGACAATTCTGCTTGCCCTGAAGATGAGTGCGACTAGTGCTCGAAATGTCGGCGACAGGATATAACGTTTTTAATTTTCACTTGGCTGCTGTGTCCCGGGAAGGCCCCCGTCCTCTCCTAATTGAATATCTACAGCCATCAAACTCAACAACTTTTTTTCTTAATATTTATTTTTATACACAGTATTATTTTCTAGATATAAATTTATATTCATTTTTATTTTGTAATTATAATTTTTTTTTTTTTTTTATTGAAAAATAATATGCTTTTGATCTCTATTATGGAAATGGTGTTTTATTTTTATCTCATATATTCCCTATTTGTTATATTTTTCTCAAAGATAAAAAAACACAGAGGGACCTGGCATCTGGTCTCCCGAACTTTGTTCTTAAAGATGAGTGAAATTTTTGATAGGGGAATTCTGAATTTTTTGCACTTCCCTTTTGACAATTTCGGGATGCGAGTACTTTTCCTGGAATCTCCATAACGGCCTCTATAAGATTGCCAATTCACCCCAAAGCGAGTCGATAACGACTTCCCAGAGTTCTCAGAAGCGCAGACCCAAAGATATAAAGAAATAACATATATATATATATCTTTGCATACATCCGGTCGCGGAAACCTTACAGAACATATATATATATATCACGTATATTAGCCGAGAAGAAAATTCATACAATTTAATATTTATTAAATCGTCTGAGACCCGTGGCTCAGAGAGGATTAGGATCATTAGCTTCTCCAGGGTTCGACTCCCCTGGCACCCTTTCTTGTCGGATATTTGAATTAATAGATATTAAATGATAAAAAAAAAACCTCAAACAGAATAATCTGTAACTGAGAAAAGAAAGTTTGATGTGGCGTAAATGAGAATGGTGAGATGGGCTTTGGGTAAAATAAAAATGAACAGAATAAGGAATGAAAGGATCCAAGGAATGAGAAGGATGATGGAGGCGTCAAAAAAGGTTGGGGAAAGATTTGGTCATGTATGAATTATATAATCGAAGACAGCAAGCAGAATGGATTGGTGTGTAAGGAAAGAGTATTGTGAAGATTGAGAATAAAAAGGAGACCTGTAGGAAAAAAATAAAGAAAATAGGGATAACCACCAGTAAAAGAAGAACCTGAAAGATTAAATTATTACCAAATGTTGTTGGCTGAGAGGAAATGTATAAGGAAGGCCTTTTTTAAATGCTTTTATATATATATATATATATTTCCTCTCGGGTACTCAGGGTTTATTGAATTGATTTATTAAATTATATTATACCGATGACAACAGGGGGTCGTTCTATATATATGTCGTGACAGATCGTGAATAGACAGTTCATGAACTGTCTAGACATTTCATGAACTGCAGCCTGATCGTGTAATGGTCAAACAGTTACATGATCTGGCTAAAAATTTTAGACAGTTCATGAAATGCAATTGGGCCTTAGACAGATCGTGTAATGCTCGAGAATTACATGAAATGTCTAAATTTTTTAGGCAGTTCATGAACTGCCTAACAGCAGTTTTGCCGATCGTGTACTGTTTGTAATTTAATGCAATAAATCTAAAAAAAAAAAATTATTTTTTCAAAAATCAAAAAAAAGGGCTTCTATAAGTTGTAGACATTTTAAATAGCTTTAATTTAAAAAAAATTGAGGTAGATAGCTTCAAATTTGTGGCCGCTGGAATCTCCCAAAATTAGAACCCCGAGACGCGCACCTTAACTCAAGATTTACAAAGTGAGGAAGATTTGGAAAATTTAGTAATCGATAATAATAATAATATTGAAAAAATTGACTTTTTTCGAGATCTTTATTTGCTTTACAAACGGTACACGATCGGCAAAACTGCTGTTAGACAGTTCATGAACTGCCTAAAAAATTTAGACATTTCATGTAATTCTCGAGCATTACACGATCTGTCTAAGGCCCAATTGCATTTCATGAACTGTCTAAAATTTTTAGCCAGATCATGTAACTGTTTGACCATTACACGATCTGGCTGCAGTTCATGAAATGTCTAGACAGTTCATGAACTGTCTAATTTCACGATCTGTCTACGACATATATATTCTCTTAATAACAACCGGGTTCAGAATTGAAAAAATTTCTAAATGAGAAATGGTAAAAATCAAGTCATATCACATAATATGGGAATTAATTTTATGCAATATATTCATGTGGTAATATAAAAAATAAAATTAAAAAAATAAATAAATTATTAAAATAAATAATTTTTGAAAAGAAAAAAATTTGCAAATTTATTTCAATTTTATATCAGATTTATTGAAAATTTATTTTCATAGACAACTGACAGAGATAGGAAACAGCATCTGAGATAACAAAATCCATATGAAAAATAAAATTTAAATAATAAATTATTTTAACTTTAAAATATATTATGTAAGAATTTTTTAAAATTAATTTTGTTTTTAAAATAATATTTTATTGCTTTAAAAAAAGAAAAATACGAATTTTTAACAGGCATGTGAATTTAATTTTTAATTTTTTTTTTTGATATAATGAAAAATAAATTAGAAGTAAAATAAAAATTTATATAAAAAATTATGCTAAATTATTTTTTAAAGTTAGAATAATTTATTTTATACAATTTTTTTTTTTTTTTAAATTTTTTTATGATTAATTGTCAAAGAGTTGGTCGTCTATTTGACAGCTTCTCTGACCTGCCAAAATTGCGCCTTCTACTAACACGTTACTGCACGTTACCGCCTAAACTCAGCTCGACTCAGCTGTCATCACATTTATTTAAGGTAAATATAATTATTTCTTTTGATAATTAATCCATTCCGCATGATTTTATTATGTAATATTTATTTCTAACAAATTAAATCATTTTGTGTGCATGTGAGTTAAGAAAATTAGTTGCCCAGCGATTAACCTTTCATCTCATCTTTCTCATTTATTTATTTTCTTTTACTAACTCTTGATTGTATTTTATTAATTATTTTAATTTCTCTAATTATTTTCTTAAATGTGAGTGAATTATTTTAAGCAAAATCAGTCTGACAGCTCTTACAGGTGAGTTAATAAAATATTAATAAAACCCATTTTCCACTTCAATTTTAACTGTGATTTAAATTAATAGCATGTTTTATTAATTCATAGGAAGTCTTATGTTATGTTGTTGTAATTCTAAATATCTTTAGCTTTTATTTAACGGTAAATATAAAAAATAAGTTTCCAAATAGTTTTGATTTCATTTTAGAATCAGATAATATTCATCTTTTTCCCTTTTTAAGCTTCTTTTTAAAATTCCCCCTTTAAAATTTTTTTTTTTTTTTTTTTTAAAATTTTTTTTAAAATAATTCACTCACATTAAACAAATATTTATAATGCTGACATCCCTATGTATATATATTTTTTAGAAAAAATCAATTTTTATATTTAAAATAAAAGATGATTTTCTAATTTGAAAGAGAAGAGAATGAATTTATCAATATCATTTATTAATTTAAACCCCCATTTTTTTGGATCCCACTGATTCTCATCATTAATAAATAACAAAAGATTTTCTCTTTTATTTTATTTGTTCAACTTTTGGTCTCTAATCGTGTGATTTTCAAGTACAATTTAGTTACAGACACTTATTATTTGCATTGAAGAGAATTAAACCAGGATTTTTGACTCAAAGTTTATCAAATAAAATATAATAGAAACAATTTTTATAATGACAAATGTCAGTGTGATCCAATATATATATATAAAGTGACAAGGTGATCTAATTAAAAGATGGATTCATTCCTTCCGATAATATATATATATATATATATATATATTTTTAAGTGATTTTGATAAATTCATTTTCTTACCTTTCACATTAGAAAAATCATCTTTTATTTATTCTTTTTAATTAAAAAATTAATGAGAGTTCTATAAATGTTGAATTAAATGGAGAAAAGATCCCAAAATGAAGTAAAAACTATTTGGAAATTTGTTTTGAATTTAATATCAAATAAGAGAGAAAGTGGGAATAAGGGACTAGAATTAATAACTTAAATATTTTAATTAAAAGTTAAATAATACAAGATACAGCAGCTATATTAAATGAATCACAAATAAAACACACACATTGAGATCTCAAATCAATATTTTGGAGTTTAGACTTTCACAGTTGTTATCAATAATAAAAGAATTTGATTTTCGATTTAACTGTTGTTTACTTGTTTACATCGTTTCGGCTACTCATTCTGAGGTACCCGCAAATTGGTCTGTGTGTAAGCATGAAGGAAATGAGCTACGAGGTTGAAATATATCTTTTTTTTTCCTTTACTGATCTTATAAACCTATATATTGGATCACACTGACATTTGTCATTATAAAAATTGTTTCTATTATATTTTATTTGATAAACTTTGAGTCAAAAATCCTGGTTTAATTCTCTTCAATGCAAATAATAATTGTCTGTAACTAAAATGTCCTTGAAAATCACACGATTAGAGACCAAAAGTTGAACAAATAAAATAAAAGAGAAAAATTTTTGTTATTTATTAATGATGAGAATCAATGGGATCCAATGGGGGTATAAATTCATAAATGATATTGATAAATCAATTCTCTTCTCTTCAAATTAGAAAATCATCTTTTATTTTAAATATAAAAATTGATTTTTTCTAAAAAATATATATACATAAGGATGTCAGCATTATAAATATTCGTTTAATAATTTCTTAAAAAGGGAAAAAGATGAATATTATCTGATTCCAATCTGAAATCAAAACTATTTGGAAACTTATTTTTTATACCTTTACTGTTAAATAAAAGGAAAAGATATTTAGAATTACATAAGACTTCCTATGAATTAATAAAACATGCTATTAATTTAAATCACACTAAAAATAAAATCACTCTTTTCATAAATCAAGTTTGAATCCTCATTATTTTTAGAACAAATGCTTAATGAAGAAGCGAATAAAATAAATATGAAATTAATTTTTATTTTTTCTTTGTGTTTTAGCAGTCGACTAATCGTCTTCGAGAATTGACATCATTCTCCAGAGCAACTTCCAAATGGACATCGCCAGCGAAGGGTGTACATCCAGGGAGATCTCTTCAAGGCAGCCACTACAGCTGATCGAGTACAGCAGCTACATTTAAAGTCTGTATGAACATTTCCGTGAGCGTAGAGTGAGATAGATTTAGGATTTTCAAAATTTATTTTAATTCTCAATTCGGCCTAAATATTTTTAGATATTTTGACATAGGTTCATGGATAGGATGTTATTAATACATTTAATTCTCCCATTTCAGAGTCCCTGCCTTTTAAATTCAAATTAAAAATAAATTTTTTTTTTTATTTAAAAATCTTTTCAAAATTCATTTGATATCATAGATTTAACATTTAATTCGAATCTTTTAAAAATTATTAGAGTATGTTTTTATACTTGACTACCCAATGAAGATTTCATCAGGAAAACTCAAGTTAATGAATGGATGAATGGTCAGTGTGCAAAAGGTAAAAGGTGGATAATGCACAGTATTCTCGTTCATTCATTAGCCAACGATGGATATCAACATCATCATAAGAGACAATTCAAGTGTGCATGTATTATTATTTTAGCTATTATTAGATGCTATTAGGAGTTAAGTTTTGCGTGTATGGGGTAATATTAAATAGGGCCTCTTTTTCTATATTAATGTTTAAGAATACACGCAATACTTATTAGATTATTTAGAAATAGATAGGTTCTATATAGAGGGTGCTAAACAATTAGAAAATCTCTACGCTCACGCATTGATACGCATTATATATTTATGGGGGTTTAGGCCATCTGTGTCGGAATTCTCTTGGATGTTGTTCAATTGTGAGTTGATTCCTCAATACTGGCATAGGGTGTTGTTGTTCTTGTTCCCCTTTAGTTAGGTAGGGCTCCCAGTGAGGATTCAATTCGCCTTTGACCAATGTCCAAGGGAATAGGTTCTCTCTTTCGCGTTTTTGAGAGAAAGAGTGTTCTTCTCTTTCTCCGAGGCTCTTTGTCCGTCAATGCTGAGTTCTGGGCCTTGGTTGTTTCAGGACAGAGTGAGTTCAATGTTCAAGATGTTAGGAGTTCGTATAGGATGTTGTTAGCTTTTAGGGTTCTTTTTTTTCAGCATGCATCTTGAACAACGCCATTCTGTTCCTGAGATGAGCAATCAAGGGGGATCTTCAGTATTGTATTGGCCGGGCCTCCTTCCTAACTCGTGAATGAATATCAGATCAATTAACTCTGCTTCTTTTTAGCTCGCTAGTAAATGATATTAGGCAGGTGGGCGGAGATTAATTGATCTGTTTCTTTCCCTTTTATTCTTTCCTTGGGTTTGTGGGCGCGTTTTCGCCGTTTCGTTTTTGGTGATTGAAGGCTTACCTGCCTTCCGGGAGTGCTCGCGTTCGCGTGTGCCTCAAGAAAGAAGAGGAGGATCTTCGTTTTAGATTTAGATGGCCGCCACGGTCATAGATAGTCTGGGATTAGGTTAGTTTTTAGGGAAGCCCTCGTTGAGCCGAAAGAAGCAGTCTTCAAAGTAAGTTAAACAAATCTTCAAAATTTTTCATAAAAAATCAATGATGTAAACTAATAATTTAATTTTTCTTTTGTTTTAGATGGCTAGGGTGGGAGTGGGGGCTGAGATCGTCGAGTCGAGGTCTTCAGGGGCTGAGATCGTCGAGCTCTTCAGGGCATAACCAACTGGATCCTTTCGTATGTAATATTAGTCTACAAGGCTATTAGAAAACAGCTTTACACTTTAATAAAATAAATTTCTAATGATTTTTTCTTTTTTTTTTTAGAGATGAATATTCTTTTGGCTGGAAAAATTATTGAAAATATATAGTGACATTCTTTTGACCTTGCCAACCAAAATTGAATATGATGAAAAAATAATTTTCGATTCTTATTTGGTAAGTTCGTATAATTGATTTTATTTATTAAACTATATTTTTATTAAATACGTATTTATTGTATTCTTTTTATTTCCAGATCGATCAACATTCAAGTCAAGATGCAAACAAACATCTCATCGATTAAAACATCTTGCAATTTATGAGGGTGGTTCGGCAGGCTATAAGGGGAGATGTGGAGGCCTGTTACAAAAAAAACAACCTTTATTGTTTAGCCTGGTCGTCCACTGGACGCTACCGCTACAAGCGCGACAACAAGAGACGCGACAACACGCGACAAGGGTCGTCCACTGCACGCTACTTCGCGCTACATTTGACATAAAATATCATATAAATTTCTAACCAATAAATAAAACAAATCCATATAATTTTAATAAATAATTAAATTGAAATATAAAACCAAGATAAAAATGTCCTAATTTATATTTATTTTCGCTAAATTTTCAAATAATCTTATTTTAAAATTCTTTATATTCTGGGATGAAGGTTATTTTAAATAGACCTCGAAGAGCCGCAGTTACTTCATCAAATCACTCAATGTGAAAAAAACAAAAATGTATAATTTTATCAATTTAATATATATATATACAGTATATCACAAAAAATTGTAATGTCGACTATAAAAGAATAAGTAAGTGTTGAATATAAAATAAATTACACATACTCTATGTTTATCTTTAAAGGTCCTGACGGTGATGAAAAATCGAAACTGATATTTGCAAAGGAGTCGATTCTTGAAACAGTAAATAAAAAATTTAAAAAATTTATGAAAATTCATTTAAACACACACTCACCGAACAAACAGTGATTGATGAAGTAACTACGGCTCTTTGATGTCTATTTAATCTTATTTTGTCCCACAAATTAAATATCGACATTTCGGTCTTTGTTTTATTCAATTCCATCAATTTTATTAAGAAAAAACAAAGTGTTGCGGTTTTTTTTTGCCGGTGAGGTATTTTAGGTTAGAAAAACAAAGGGTTAGACGCTACAACGCGCTACAGATCCCATTTTTTTGGGATCTGTAGCGCCTTGTCGCTCGAAGCGCGTTGTCGCGTGATGTCGCGCGCTTCTAGTGGACGAGCTTCAATTGATTCACCCACATTGGGATCTGTAGCATGTTGTAGCGCTTGCAGCGGTAGCGCGTTGTCGCGTCCAGTGGACGACCAGCCTTAACCGACCCAAACAACTTTCAGGTATTTAAAATATGAAATAATTACCTTCAATCTATTGTAAAATTATAAAGCACTGTTTTAATATTAATTTTTTTTTTTAATTTCAGTTCTTTCACCAATTCAAAGTCGACTTAATATTACAAATCCCGTCAATCGTCAGATTATCTTATACTTGACTTGAATACTGGGTAGCGTGTAGGAACCCATCTATGATCCCTATAGAAGGCAGACCTACTTCAGGATGCAGCGAATCCTGCCCTGGCCTCTCCTTAATGGGGGGACCATGTCCCATCCCTTTATCCTATGTCCTTGCATTTCGCGTTCGTCTCAAAAAAGAAGAGAGGAACTTCATTTTGGAATTAGATGGGGATTATTCACCGTACTTTAACAACTGGATTATTTCGTAAGTATGATGTTACAATAAATTCATAGAAAGTCTTATGTGATGTTGTTGTAATTCTAAATAGGCCTATCTTTAGCTTTTATTTAACAGTAAATACAAAAAATAAGTTTCCAAATAGTTTTGATTTCATTTTGGAATCAGATAATATTCATCTTTTTTCCCCTTTTTAAGCTTCTTTTAAAATTATTAAACGAATCTATCTAATCTAATCTAATTATATTAAACGAGCAATGTACGTTTGTTTGTTTGTTTGTTTATATGCATATCAGTTCTCGAAAACGGCTCTAACGATTTTTATCAAATTTTAAATATATACTATTTGTGGTCCAAATATGCAATTGTGCTAGGTCTCATGTTTGGGAAAATTCGGGTACTAGTACTTTACTGGTGCACTTTTTGTTTTTTCCAATTTTCTCGAAATTCCCTTTAAAGATTTCTTTCAATTTTTAAATAGTTGCTATTTCCGGGATACAAAACAAATTGCGCTACGTTTCATCTTCAGGACACCTCGAGTACTAGTACTTTACTGGTGCACTTTTTGTTTTTTCCAATTTTCTCGAAATTCCCTTTAAAGATTTCTTTCAATTTTTAAATGTTTGCTATTTCCGGGATAGAAAACAAATTGCGCTACGTTTCATCTTCAGGACACCTCGAGTACTAGTACTTTACTGGTGCACTTTTTGTTTTTTCCAATTTTCTCGAAATTCCCTTTAAAGATTTCTTTCAATTTTTAAATGTTTGCTATTTCCGGGATAGAAAACAAATTGCGCTACGTTTCATCTTCAGGACACCTCGAGTACTAGTACCTTACTGGTGCACTTTTTTAGTTTTTCCCAATTTTCTCGAAATTCCCTTTGAAGATTTCTTTCAATTTTTAAATAGTTGCTATTTCCGGGATACAAAACAAATTGCGCTACGTTTCATCTTCAGGACACCTCGAGTACTAGTACCTTACTCGTGCACTTTATTAGTTTTTCCCAATTTTCTCGAAATTCTCTTTAAAGATTTCTTTCAATTTTTAAATATTTGCTATTTCCGGGATAGAAAACAAATTGCGCTACGTTTCATCTTCAGGACACCTCGAGTACTAGTACCTTACTCTGCACTTTATTAGTTTTTCCCAATTTTCTCGAAATTCTCTTTAAAGATTTCTTTCAATTTTTAAATATTTGCTATTTCCGGGATAGAAAACAAATTGCGCTACGTTTCATCTTCAGGACACCTCGAGTACTAGTACCTTACTGGTGCAATTTTTTAGTTTTTTCCAATTTTCTCGAAATTCCCTTTAAAGATTTCTTTCAATTTTTAAATATTTGCTATTTCCGGGATAAAAAACAAATTGCGCTTCGTTTCATCTTCGGGACACCTCGAGTACTAGTACCTTACTGGTGTACTTTATTAGTTTTTCCCAATTTTCTCGAAATTCTCTTTAAAGATTTCTTTCAATTTTTAAATGTTTGCTATTTCCGGGATAAAAAAAACAAATTGCGCTACGTTTCATCTTCAGGACACTTCGAGTAGTAGTACCTTACTGGTGTACTTTATTAGCTTTTTCTAATTTTCCTTTTAAAGGTTTTATAATATTCAAAGCCTAGTGGGCTTGCTTCCTGGTCAAACCCTCCCTCTCTTTACTCTGGACCCACAGATTTATCTCTCCACGAATATTAAAATTCAATTAATGTGCAATTTTGTAAATTTAATTTTTATATCAATAATTACTAACAATGTATTTAATTTAATAATGTCAAAAGGCCAATTAGTAGAAATATACCTATTATTTAAATTATAATATTAAAATACTAATTTCTGATTATTATTAATTAATTTTATTGAAAATAATAATTTTTAATTGTCTCCAGGCTGACGCATTTCCTGGGCAACTCTCTTATATCTCATGATTAATGTATTCTTATGAGGCACTGTCTCCTCCTAAGTAACCACTCAGTAATGTTGCTATTCCTCAAAGCTCTCCCTCGACTGTTACTTCTTATTTTGGTGTTTTTATTGATGTTTCCATTGAGGAGCAAGTTATTTATCTCGTTATATAATAATTTCTTTTAAATATTTTCTTATTTCTTCTATACAAATCAAATTGCGCCCCTCGAGTATTCGTACTTTACTGATGTCCTTTTTTTAGTTTTTTACAATTTTATCAATATAAAAAAAAGACCGAGCTCCGGCTCGGTCACCCCGGAACTATTTATAATGCTGACAACCTTATGTATATATATTTTAAAAAAAAAATCAATTTTTATATTTAAAATAATAGATGTATTTCTAATTTGAAGAGAAGAGAATTGATTTATCAAAATCATTTATGAATTTATACCCCCATTGGATCCCACTGATTCTCATCATTAATAAATAACAAAAGATTTTCTCTTTTATTTTATTTGTTCAACTTTTGGTCTCTAATCGTGTGATTTTCAAGTACAATTTAGTTACAGACACTTATTATTTGCATTGAAGAGAAATAAACCAGGATTTTTGACTCAATGTTTATCAAATAAAATATAATAGAAACAATTTTTATAGACAAATGTCAGTGTGATCCAAAATATATATATATACTAAAGTGACAAGGTGATCTAATTAAAAGATGGGTTCATTCCTTCCGATAATATATATATGTCGTAGACAGATCGTGAAATTGGACAGTTCATGAACTGTCTAGACATTTCATGAACTGCAGCCAGATCGTGTAATGGTCAAACAGTTACATGATCTGGCTAAAAATTTTAGACAGTTCATGAAATGCAATTGGGCCTTAGACAGATCGTGTAATGCACGAGAATTACATGAAATGTCTAAATTTTTTAGGCAGTTCATGAACTGCCTAACAGCAGTTTTGCCGATCGTGTACTGTTTTTAAAGCAAATAAAGATCTCGAAAAAAGTCAATTTTTTTCAATATTATTATTATTATCGATTACTAAATTTTCCAAATCTTGCTCACTTTGTAAATCTTGAGTTAAGGTGCGCGTCTCGGGGTTCTAATTTTGGGAGATTCGAGCGGCCACAAATTTGAAGCTATCTACCTCAATTTTTTTTAAAATTAAAGCTATTAAAAATGTCTACAACTTATAGAAGCCCTTTTTTTTTGATTTTCGAAAAAATAAATTTTTTTTTTAGATTTATTGCATTAAATTACAAACAGTACACGATCGGCAAAACTGCTGTTAGGCAGTTCATGAACTGCCTAAAAAATTTAGACATTTCATGTAATTCTCGTGCATTACACGATCTGTCTAAGGCCCAATTGCATTTCATGAACTGTCTAAAATTTTTAGCCAGATCATGTAACTGTTTGACCATTACACGATCTGGCTGCAGTTCATGAAATGTCTAGACAGTTCATGAACTGTCTAATTTCACGATCTGTCTACGACATATATATTACATATATATATTTTAAAGTGATTTTGATAAATTCATTTTCTTACCTTTCACATTAGAAAAATCATCTTTTTTTTATTCTTTTTAATACATTTACAGTCGATATCCTTTATTTTAAACACGAAAATTTATTTTTTTTAATATATAAAAAAAAAAAATTAATGTCAGTTCTAAAAGTTGATTTAAATGGAGAAAAGATCCCAAAATGAAGTAAAAACTATTTGGAAATTTATGTTTTGGATTTAATATCAAATAAGAGAGAAAGTGGGAATAAGGGACTAGAATTAAAAATATAAATATATTTAATTTAATTTTTCGGTTTAACTGTTGTTTACTTGTAAGAGTTACAACGTTTCGGCTACTCATTCTGTGGCCTTCCTTCGATTTCTCAATAGGATCAAAGTAAATTTAAAGATTTTCACATTGTAATTTTTATTTTTAGGGCACCTGATAGATACTTTAAAATTTTTTTTTAAACTTTTCAAAGGATATATATCTAAATAATTGCAGAATGCTCTGGCGACTTCCCTTTGAATGAAATTATTTTTGCTACCTTTTAGAGGACATTAGGGACACCCCAGGAAAATCCCCAAATTGGGAGGCTAAAAATATTTTTGAAAAATCGAGGATTTTCCTATTGAAAAGCATTGGGTATAGAGCTTTTTGTCCCAATTTTGCCAAATATTCAAAAAAATATTTACCATGCTGTGTGTATATATATATATATATATATACGTATGAGTTGGAAACTTTTCCTAATTCTCTTTTCTTTTGTTTTCTAGTTGTTACCTGCTGCAGTTG
Source organism: Euborellia annulipes (assembly GCA_023213315.1). Taxonomy (NCBI): domain Eukaryota; kingdom Metazoa; phylum Arthropoda; class Insecta; order Dermaptera; family Anisolabididae; genus Euborellia; species Euborellia annulipes. Next base: position 5,484 of record JAKCPI010006468.1, on the reverse strand, counting down.
TCTTCTCGACGTTGAGACAAAGCCTGCAGAGAGGGCTTGACATGGACATCAGGCCGTGCCCCATCGGCCCAGGATTCCTATAATTTCTACTTTTTGGTAAGTACATTTACACTTTATAGTTAGATACATTCATTAAGTAAGGTTCAAACTAAGGATTAGAATAAAAATTTTTTTATTAAGCCCCATTTTGCATCGAAATTTGTGAACAACATAAAAAGTGAGAGAATATACTGAATCTCTATCTAAATATTCAATATATGCGATATTACTATTCTAATTATTGTTGTTATTAGAATTTCATCCATTATAGAAGTTTCGGTGTCCATTCCTCGATCTTTTTCATGAAATCAAAAGGTTTCCTCAATCTTGATGGTTATTTATATGCATCTGATATCAGAGGCGTATATAGAATTTTTTTCACCAGCTGGGGGAAAGGAGGAGGGCGAACTTATATTTTTAAAGACCCCCCTCCTCCCATACCCAAAAATATTTTTAAAATACCGTATATACATGAGCCCCGTACCCTCTCAAAAACCAAACTTTTATTTAAAAATGCTTATATATTAATATATTTCTTTTTTTTATTACTTTTATTTATGCGACGCACTTTCTCATAACAAAAATATAGAAATTGGCCATTTACCCGTATATATGTATATAGATTTGAAAAATTTCGGAGGGGCCCGGGCCCCTTAGGCTCCCCCCCCCCCTAAATCCCTAGGACGTTCTCCTTTAAACTTTATTCATAAAATCTTAATGGAAAATTATTTTCACTAGATTGTTAGACCTCTAAGGGATGGATTCTTAAACAATTTCTCTTTTGCAGGTTTTCGTGTTTCTCCAGTGCAATTGTGTTCAGTGTTCAGTGCTCAGTGTTCAACTAGTGCAATCAACTGGATCAGCTCTACGAGTGCAAGGGAGCTTCGATGGATCAGCTCTACGAGCGCCAGGGAAGGAGCTTCGAGCGACCTTCAACCCCCTCCGGAGGTAAATATTTTATACTCTATATATACACACATAATACAAAAAATATATAAATGATCTAATTCTAATTCCTTTTTTTTTCTTTTTTGTTACAGATTCCTGAGGGTCAACAGAACAAAGGTATCTTAAGCATGGTGCAAGAATATTAAAGGGGATAGATTAGATTAGCTTTTTAGGATGTTCTTTTTTCAGCTGACAAGTGAGCCTCTCCCGCCGCGGGATTTCATTTTCATCTTCTTAGTACCCAGGGCTTAAGGTATGATTGCTAAACGAATACAAATTTAATTGTATTCACTTTTCGATATTTATAATTTAGAAAATTAAAAATGTAGTTTAAATCTAGAGGGGTGGAGGGTGCACCATGCCAACGAGCCAACGAGAGGGATTTTTTTTTTTTTTTTTGAACCTGTAGCTCCTCCTCGTGAATTCATTAGTGGAGAAATCAACGAGAATACTTTCATTTTAGGCCTTTGTTGGATATTCGTTGTTGTTGTTGTTGTTAGCTTCAGGTGCCTTCTCTAATCTTCCAGCTAGTTCGTTTTGTTAGGATCCCTTGATTTGTTCTTTTAATTTAGGATCCATACGGAGACCTAAAATGAAAGATATTCTCTTTGATTTCTTCCATAAACGGTTCAGATCTGATTGAAAAATCGAAGCCCAGGTTCCAAATGTTCTTGTGTTTTGTGAAAAGACGTCGCATTCGTGAGTCTGATATGTTTTTGTATCTTTGAGGGTAGGTTTGAGGTGGCTCTATGAGTAAAGCGAGTCAGGGAAGGGTTGCCGTTTCTCCAGGAATAGCCTGGAGGCTGCAAATTGCAATCCTTGAGGCTAGGGACAGACCCGAGGGCTCCACCGATCTGATGGTGGAGACGGGGTTACAAATACTCTCTCCATTGTCTTCGTATTTTGTATTAGGCTAGGTAGGATATCTTCCACGTTAGCCCCCGCACTCGCTTGCTCGTTATCCAAACTCACGTTCATTCTCACTGATACGATTTCTTCAGACTCAAACTCAAACTCCCGGTTCGCGGTAAATATATATATATATATATTCATCAAATATATATATACTGTATAATTTGTATTCTGCAAGCAAGGGATAATTAATTATTTAAAACCTTCTTGCTGTTCTTTTTTTATTAATTTCATTTACTACATACACTTTTTGTTGTAGTAGATGAAGATATCTTTTTAGTGTTTATTTTTTATTTAGTGTTTATGTGAGTGTAAAAAAGTGAGAGAAGAGAGAAAATTTTCAATATTTTTTGGAAAATTAAAGGTAAACATAAACTAATGCATAATTCTTATAAATTAACTGATTGGAATTAAGGCTAATTTAAATTTCTTTTCCAGGTCTGGAATTATAACATGTTTATTAACACAATTGAGACATTTAAATATATTCAATAAGTAAATAATAAAAAACTAAAAGAGATAATTTTTTTGGTGTTTACTTTTTTTGGGAGAGAAGAGAATCTCGAAAATGAAAGGTAAATAGTACACTAACTTGATATTCTCATAATTAACTGATTAGAGTCACTACTAATTCAATTTTTTTTTTAGGACGACTCATTTTCATAAATAAATAATAATATTTATCCAAAAGAGAGCGACGAAAGATGGGCTCGCTATATATCATCATACTTATATATAATTGCCTTAAGACCGTGTCCGATGTGTGAAACAACCAATCAGGCCTCAGGGATAGCGCTGATTGGCGAAATACAGAGAGGGGCGGAGCCGGAGAAGGCAAATTCAAATTTTTTTTAACCAGGAGAGATATCAATTTGGTTTCTTCCCTAAAGCCATCCCTTGATAAGAATCTAAATTCGTTGTTTCAGAGTTTTTTTTTAATTCGGCAGCCCCCCCCCCCGAAATTTTTAATTCTTCTATTTCTTCAAATATTAACATGCTTTTTGGATTTAAAATTCTTGAATGAATATCTATCAAGGGGTTTAAAAGTTTAAATATTTTTTGTGTAATTGCCCCCCCTCACCGAAATTATTAATTCTTCTATTTCTTCAAATAAAAACATGCTCTTTTGGATTTAAAATTCTTGAATGAATATCTATCAAGGGGGTTTAAAAGTTTAAATATTTTTTGTGTAATTGCCCCCCCCCCCTCACCGAAATTATTAATTCTTCTATTTCTTCAAATAAAAACATGCTCTTTTGGATTTAAAATTCTTGAATGAATATCTATCAAGGGATTTAAAAGTTTAAATTTTTTTGTGTAATTGCCCCCCCCGAAATTTTTAATTGTTCTGTTTCTTCAAATCTTAACATGCTTTTTTTGATTTAAAATTCTTGAATGAATATCTATCAAGGGATTTAAAAGTTTAAATATTTTTTGTGTAATTGCCCCCCCCCCCCCCCGAAATTTTTAATTCTTCTATTTCTTCAAATAAAAACATGCTTTTTTGGATTTAAAATTCTTGAATGAATATCTATCAAGGGATTTAAAAGTTTAAATTTTTTTTGTGTAATTGCCCCCCCCCCCCGAAATTTTTAATTCTTCTAATATAATAATATAATAATAATAAAGTCTTTATTATTAAACTTTTCATAATTACATAATTGAATACAATTTTTATATTTCGACATACTCATGGTCGACCCGACCGTCTGAGGAGTTGCCCGGTTTTTATACAGTATATAGATTAAATTATAAACTTAGATTACAGTCTATCTTAACATTAACACTTAACCATTGTACTGGGAGATTAAAAAGTATCTATATTTCCAAGCCTTTTGACAATATTTTACTAGGTTACCATTGTCTTTCCCATTTAAATAACACTTATATTCTTGTATATCTAGAATTTCTTTGCTTAGCAATGTCAACCTAATATCTTTTAGTACGGGACAGATAGCCACAAAATGAAAAGTATCTTCGTCTTGTCCCAAATTACACAATGTACAAACTTTTACATTTTGATTGTACCTATATTTATTTAAATAAAGAAGTTCACCCCTTAATTTAATTAGCCAACTGAGTTGTGTGCCATTCAGTTCGGTATTGTAGATTTGAAACTCTTGTCTTATGATTGGTAGTTCTTTGTATATTCTTTTACTTTTTTGGGCTGCAACTACAAACTCGTTCAGCATTTTGTTTTTTATTTTTTCTAGTACAGTGTCTACTGATATTTTTTTTTCAATTAAATCAAGCACTGTCACTCCACATGAGTCCGCAATTGATTCCCAATCTCGATACCAACATATTTTTTGTTTAATTATTTCTTTAGTCAGAATGGCTGGATATCTACTGCCCGGGAGATCCAAATTTCTATAAATATATTTTAGATGAAGTTTAAGCGTGTACAAAAAAGTTGGAGGAATATCACTTTCCAGATGTATTATAAAATTTGGGGTATTATTGGGAAGGTTAAATATTTTCTTAAAAAAATATCTAAATAATAACTCAACCTTCTCAAATCTTGCACAACCCCAAACCTGAGCCCCGTAGCACATAATTGCTCGGGATACCGCATAGAAGATATGCAATTTCGAGGAGAAAGGAATTTTACTATTATATAATATTCTCTCAAATGAGCTCAAAGCAAATTTTGCACTCGTAAGTTTTTCTTCGAGGTGATCTTCCAAAAGACAATCTCGAAGTCAGTGTAACTCCCAAATATTTATAACTATTAACCACTTCCACCCTTTCTCCTGCATAATGCCATACCTCATGTCTTGCCGGTCTCCCACCATTCCGAAAGACTACTATTTTAGATTTATTCAAGTTAATTACTAAGTTCCATTTTCTACAGTAATCTCCCAGTTGGTCAATCATTTTTTGCATAGTTTGTTGGTCTGACGCCAACAGGACCAGGTCATCTGCATAAGCTAAAAGTTTTATTACCATATTATTGATGTGGATTCCCCCATCTAAATTATTCTCTATGTCATTTAAAAATATTGAAAATAATATAGGACTTAAAAGACAACCTTGTTTGACACCCATTGATGTTTCAAAGGAACTGGATAATCCGTCGTGACACCAGACCGATGCCCGTGTTCCTGAATAAGGCTTTTAATAATATTTCTCATTTTGTTGGAGACACCAATTTCAGATAGCTTGTAAAAAAGAGCGTGCCGATCTACTCGATCAAATGCCGCTGATAAATCCACAAAAAAGGCAAAGACCTTATTCTTTTTCTTATTTAGTTTTATTTTAATTATATTAGTCAGGTTCGAAATGTTATCGATTGTTGAGTACCTCTTCCTAAACCCTGCCTGAAATTCCCCAATAATATCGTTTAGTTCAGTCCATTGTGTTAATCTAGCTAAAAGAAGTCCGGTAAATAGTTTACTTATGGTATTACAGAAAGAGATACCTCTATAGTTAGATACTAAGGTTATGTCTCCCTTCTTAAATAAAGGAAAAATTATGGCATCCTTAAAGCTTGGTGGAATTTCCCCTCTATCATAGATTGCATTGTATATTTCAACAAGTTTTACTAAAAGGTTTTCTGGTGCGTTTTTAAAAAATTCATAAGGG
>JAKCPI010006467.1:0-15917 GCA_023213315.1 Euborellia annulipes | reverse complement strand
AACTGAATTACATCAGCAAAGTGTACTTCAAACAATTTTCACAAAAAATTACCGATATACTTTTTAAAAGGGCATCCTAAAAAATAATTGATTTAAATATATGAATTTTAATCTAATAAAAAGAGAAGAGATTTAAATTCTGTTACCACGTGCTCATTTCTCCTATCTTTTCTATGCAGTACAAGAGTAAAGTGGTGCTTCAGAAGATTCTCATCGGCAAAATGAGAATATACATTTTAAGAGCATCTAAAAAATAATTGATTTATTGAATTTTAATCAAAATCGTTGGAGCGAATTTTGAGAAAATCGAAAAAAAAACTGAAAAAGTACATCAGTAAAGTACTAGTACTTTTTGGCCGATTTTGTTCAAAAGCTTCTGTACGTCAGTGCGGAGGTGCCTAACTTAAATATAAAATTTCAACCTCCTAGCTCATTTCCTTCATGGTCAGAAATGTCCCTCAGCGACACACACACAGGCCAATGTCGCGAGGAATCACTTTTTGGACTCATTGTCAGTGGACCTCAAAAACATGTATGTATACTCATCAAGATCTCGACATCGAATTTTTGACAAGAAACGCAATACTTTCTCTCTATATTAACATATACAGAGTCAGAGAAAGTAAAAATTATTTATGACTTAGAACACAACTTATTTATTACTTAACTTTCCGGTTAAGTACAAGAGCAAAGTATGTTTCAGAAATAATTTTTGAGGGAATATGAAAATATTCATTTTAAAGATCACTAAAAAATAGGTGTTGGCTGTGTCTTCTACACAGCCGGTGGCTTTTTAACGTGACAACGTCTTTTGCTTGACTTCAAAAAAAATTTTTCACTCTTACCTATATTGAAATATAAAGAGACAAAGTATTGTTTTTTTTTTTTTTTTTAACTAGTAGTTTGTTTTCATAAATAAACATGTTCAAACATTTTCATTGAAACAATATATGACAGGTGTGGCTTTTTTTTATCCATTAAGGGCGACTTATTTTTTTTTTTTTTCTATATAAATAAAAAAACCCACCACCCCCCAAAAAAAAAAAAAAAAAAAAAAAAAACCTCTCCTCACGTCACCACTCTTTCAAAAAATATATATTTAATTGTATCTTTTTTAGGTAAAGGAGCAAGGGGGTAAAAAAAAAAGGGTATTTTTCATATTTTTTTGCTTAAAAAATGAGGTTTTTCGAGAAAAAAACTAATTTTCGAGTTAATTACTCGGGATTTTTTTATTTATTCTATTAGAGGTTATCTTTCTGCACCAAATGACATCTCATTTAGTCTGATCTGATTAGCCGTTCGGAATCTACAGGGGTTTAAAATTTCGAAAAACGAAATCCCGCCGAGTGCTCTCATGCGGTAAAATGACGTCATATCAAAAAAATGAAAAAATTACCTCTGGGCATTGGACCACTCTTTCTAAAACTATATTTAGATTCAATGTAGCTTTTATGGTCAAGTAGCTAGGCGTTACATAAATAGGGCTATTTTTCGATATTTTTTTGCCTAAAAAATGAGGTTTTTCGAGAAAAAACTAATTTTCGAGTTAATTACTCGGGATTTTTTTATTTATTCTATTAGACGTTATCTTTCTGCACCAAATGACATCTCATTTAGTCAGATCTGATTAGCCGTTCGGAATCTACAGGGGTTTAAAATTTCGAAAAACGAAATCCCGCCGAGTGCTCTCATGCGGTAAAATGACGTCATATCAAAAAAATGAAAAAATTACCTCTGGGCATTGGACCACTCTTTCTAAAACTATATTTAGATTCAATGTAGCTTTTATGGTCAAGTAGCTAGGCGTTACATAAATAGGGCTATTTTTCGATATTTTTTTGCCTAAAAAATGAGGTTTTTCGAGAAAAAAACTAATTTTCGAGTTAATTACTCGGGATTTTTTTATTTATTCTATTAGAGGTTATCTTTCTGCACCAAATGACATCTCATTTAGTCAGATCTGATTAGCCGTTCGGAATCTACAGGGGTTTAAAATTTCGAAAAACGAAATCCCGCCGAGTGCTCTCATGCGGTAAAATGACGTCATATCAAAAAAATGAAAAAATTACCTCTGGGCATTGAACCACTCTTTCTAAAACTATATTTAGATTTAATGTAGCTTTTATGGTCAAGTAGCTAGGCGTTACATAAATAGGGCTATTTTTCGATATTTTTTTGCCTAAAAAATGAGGTTTTTCGAGAAAAAAACTAATTTTCGAGTTAATTACTCGGGATTTTTTTATTTATTCTATTAGAGGTTATCTTTCTGCACCAAATGACATCTCATTTAGTCAGATCTGATTAGCCGTTCGGAATCTACAGGGGTTTAAAATTTCGAAAAACGAAATCCCGCCGAGTGCTCTCATGCGGTAAAATGACGTCATATCAAAAAAATGAAAAAATTACCTCTGGGCATTGGACCACTCTTTCTAAAACTATATTTAGATTCAATGTAGCTTTTATGGTCAAGTAGCTAGGCGTTACATAAATAGGGCTATTTTTCGATATTTTTTTGCCTAAAAAATGAGGTTTTTCGAGAAAAAAACCAATTTTCGAGTTAATTACTCGGGATTTTTTTATTTATTCTATTAGAGGTTATCTTTCTGCACCAAATGACATCTCATTTAGTCTGATCTGATTAGCCGTTCGGAATCTACAGGGGTTTAAAATTTCGAAAAACGAAATCCCGCCGAGTGCTCTCATGCGGTAAAATGACGTCATATCAAAAAAATGAAAAAATTACCTCTGGGCATTGGACCACTCTTTCTAAAACTATATTTAGATTCAATGTAGCTTTTATGGTCAAGTAGCTAGGCGTTACATAAATAGGGCTATTTTTCGATATTTTTTTGCCTAAAAATGAGGTTTTTCGAGAAAAAAACTAATTTTGGAGTTAATTACTCGGGATTTTTTTATTTATTCTATTAGAGGTTATCTTTCTGCACCAAATGACATCTCATTTAGTCAGATCTGATTAGCCGTTCGGAATCTACAGGGGTTTAAAATTTCGAAAAACGAAATCCCGCCGAGTGCTCTCATGCGGTAAAATGACGTCATATCAAAAAAATGAAAAAATTACCTCTGGGCATTGAACCACTCTTTCTAAAACTATATTTAGATTTAATGTAGCTTTTATGGTCAAGTAGCTAGGCGCTACATAAATAGGGCTATTTTTCGATATTTTTTTGCCTAAAAAATGAGGTTTTTCGAGAAAAAACTAATTTTCGAGTTAATTACTCGGGATTTTTTTATTTATTCTATTAGACGTTATCTTTCTGCACCAAATGACATCTCATTTAGTCTGATCTGATTAGCCGTTCGGAATCTACAGGGGTTTAAAATTTCGAAAAACGAAATCCCGCCGAGTGCTCTCATGCGGTAAAATGACGTCATATCAAAAAAAAGAAAAAAAATTACCTCTGGGCATTGGACCACTCTTTCTAAAACTATATTTAGATTCAATGTAGCTTTTATGGTCAAGTAGCTAGGCGTTACATAAATAGGGCTATTTTTCGATATTTTTTTGCCTAAAAAATGAGGTTTTTCGAGAAAAAAACTAATTTTGGAGTTAATTACTGGGGATTTTTTTATTTATTCTATTAGAGGTTTTCTTTCTGCACCAAATGACATCTCATTTAGTCAGATCTGATTAGCCGTTCGGAATCTACAGGGGTTTAAAATTTCGAAAAACGAAATCCCGCCGAGTGCTCTCATGCGGTAAAATGACGTCATATCAAAAAAATGAAAAAATTACCTCTGGGCATTGAACCACTCTTTCTAAAACTATATTTAGATTTAATGTAGCTTTTATGGTCAAGTAGCTAGGCGTTACATAAATAGGGCTATTTTTCGATATTTTTTTGCCTAAAAAATGAGGTTTTTCGAGAAAAAAACTAATTTTGGAGTTAATTACTCGGGATTTTTTTATTTATTCTATTAGAGGTTTTCTTTCTGCACCAAATGACATCTCATTTAGTCTGATCTGATTAGCCGTTCAGAATCTACAGGGGTTTAAACTTTCAAATTAGAATTTACCGCAGCACGGTAAAATAAAATGGTAGGAAAAAAATAAATGGTGAAATCTTTAGCTGAAAACTCATTCTTTCTAACAGTATATTTCCCATAATTATATCTCTTAAGACAGAAGAGTTATTAAAGCCGATAAACTTTTTCGTGCATGCCCCTCTAACCTGCCTCTATAGACACATGATTTGTAAGACGTTGTCACGTCAAAAAAAAAAATCTGAAAAAGTACATCAGTAAAGTACTAGTACTCTTTGTGAAATTTTGTTCAAAAGCTTCCTGTTACGTTCCAGGGGGATACCTAACTTAAATAGAATCAGGGCCGGATCTAGGGGGGGGGGGGCAGTGGGTGCGTGTGCCCCGGGCGGCAGATCAGATATCAGGGGGCGGCAATTAAAGGAAGATTTACTAAAAAAAAGGTAAAATGATATGAATTTTGTATAGAAAATTTTAAGGAGGGGGGCGGCAAATTAAATTTTGTCCCCCTAAAAAATCTTTTAGTTCCGGCCCTGAATAGAATATTTCAAACTCAGAGCTCTTTTCGTTAACTTCAACAATTTTGTTTACTTAGAAAGTTATATGAATTTCGGAAGAAAAATTATTTTCCTCTAAACCTTTAGAAGACAAGGGGGGGGGCCCCCCCGAGAAGAAATTCACAATGTTATAAAAACTAGTAATCTAAAGAAATTATGATTTTCGGGCTTTAATTTCAATTGAATTTGTTACCAATCAATTTAAATAAATAGGAAAGGGGTCTAAATGGCCATAGATGCCCACAAAGTCCTTAAATAAAAAAAAAAAAACCGCCCCCCCCGACAAAATTGCATTAATCAGCCACTGTTAGAAGATCGTTATAAAATTTCAATTCGAAATCCCAAATGGAAGTTTCTCAAACAGAGCGGGGATAGGCAGACAGACTGACGAACATCAGTCAATTATATATTAATACAGGGTCATTCCACGTCAAATCAACTAAAAAAATAAAAATTTTTCACCCATAATCTCAGATTTTTATGAAACTTGGTATGTTTGTTCTATATATAGAGATAAGTAACAGCACCAAATTTTAATTTTTTATCTCACTTAGTTTTCGAGTTATGGCACTTTAAAGTTTTGATTTTTTCACCTTCCGCGGCCTGGAGAATGCCAAACAAAATGTGACATGGAAGAGAAAATAATTTCTCATTTATTTATTTGACACCCAATCTTGATGAAATTTTTATGGTAGGTTATTTAAACAATAAGGAATTAGAAAAAAAAATATATCACGAATCTAAGTTAATCCTAAAATAGAAAAAAAAATCATATTGTTGATTTTTTTTTAGTTTTGAAAACGCAAACATGGTTTAGCGCTAAAGCCAATATCTCCAAAAGGGAATGAGATATTCAAGAAATTTTTTTTCTAAATAATCTACATGAAATGGGCTTTAATTTAGTAAAATAAAAATTTTGTGTATTTTGTTCCCTCTATTTCTAAAGTACATTGCAAGTTTAAATATATAGTTTTAAATGTTGAAAAGGTTTCAGGGGCAAAATGAGAATATACATATTAAAGAGCATCTAAAAAATAATTGATTTATGAATTTTAATAAAATTCGTTGGAGCGAATTTTGAGAAAATTGAAAAAAACTGAAAAAGTACATCAGTAAAGTACTAGTACTTTTTGGCCGATTTTGTTCAAAAGCTTATTTTGTGTGTCCGGGAGGGTACCTAACTTAAATATAAAATTTCAACCTCCTAGCTCAATCCTTTTATGCTCTCAATTGAACACTGTGTGTGTGTGTGTGTCTTAAAACTGAACACAGACGAAAACACATTGTTCAATTGAGAGCATAAAAGGATTGAGTTACAAGGTTGAAATTTTATATTGTTGTTGATTGTTCGGCGAAATTCTCCGTCAGTTGGATTTTCGGCTCTTTGATCTTCCGTCATTCGTCGCAATATTCAGGTCTATACGAAGCTTTTCAAATCATATCTTCTACGATTATTAATAAGCATTCAGTTGAATGAAGAATGGAAATGGCTGTGGTGATGAAAGAATAAGGAACGCTCTGAGCAGGGCAGCAACTTTTATATTATATTATATATTTCTGCTGGCTGCTCTGCTCATAGCCCTTATTCTATTTAATAAGCATTCTTTTATTCTTATAACCTTCTACTCAGGGGCGTATATGGGGGGGGGGGAGGCCCCCCCCCCCGAAATTTCCTAAATGCATATACATATATATATACATATATAGCAATTCGCAGTTTTGAAAGGGGACCACAAATAAAAAAATCTGGTGTGACTGGCGCACAGCACACAACTTTCTCTTACCCTTCGGTAAGAGAAAGTTGCGCACTGTGCTGGTCACACCAGATTTTTTGTGTCGAGATATATTTAGTTTCCGATAGCACCTTAGTTTCAAACTTGCATTTTAAATGTTGACTGCTTCAAATAAACTATGGTTATTTTTCAAAATTTTAATCTCATATTTGGACATTTTATACACAATATAGAATCGTAAATAAATACAAAATTTCATAAGAATTGGAAAAAAAATTTTAAATGCCTAAAAAGTTCCAAAGGGGACCCCCTTTTGAATCGAAATTAACATACAAATCCCTATAGGAAATTAACATTGTTCCTATGCGAAGATAAGGTGGAAAGGGAATTTAAAAAGAGTAGAGAGAGGCGATAATGTTTGCAAGTGAGAGAGAGACATATATGTTTTCTTTGAAACAATTAAAGACACAAATAAAATAAAAATAAATGGGAATTTAAATAATAATTGATTTTTAATCTAATAAAAAGAAAAAAAAAAAAATTCGGTTACCATGGCAACCATTTCTATCTTTCCTATGAAGAACAAGAGTAAAGTGGTCTTCAGAAGATTTCAACGGCAAAATGAGAATATACATTTTAAAGAGCATCTAAAAAATAGTTGATTTATGAATTTTAAAAAAATCCTTGGAGGGAATTTTGAGAAAATCAAAAAAACTGAAAAAGTACATCAGTAAAGTACTAGTACTTTTTGGCCGATTTTGTTCAAAAGCTTATTTTGAGATTCTTCAAAGGTACCTAAGTTAAATATAAAATTTCAATCCGGTAGCTCAATTCCTTCATGCTAAAAAAATGGGTCCACACACACAGACACACACACACACACACACACACACAGACCAATTTGCGGGACCCACTTTTTTGGACTCAGGGGACCTCAAAACATGTATATCCATCAAAATCTCGACATCGAATTTTTGACATGATCGCAATACTTTCTCTCTCTATATATTTCATATATAGGGTACTAGAAAGTAAAAAATGAAATTTAAAAAGAAAAGATAACAGAATTAATTTTTTTTTTTTTTTTTCTCTAAGCAAGAATTTTATTTCTCTCTCTCTGTGTTGTGAAATTAATTATTTTGTGAGTTGGAAAATGCAAAATGAAAGAATTTCTCTCTCTAATTATTATCCACCATTTTGCGCGTCCATTCCTTGAGCCCAACACCCCCTCCTCCCCTCCTCACCCCTTCTTCTATTGTGCCAAAACTTAATTGGTTTATCAGGGATTTGTTCTCTTTATTCCGGACGATTTTGATTACTGTTATATTAGAATTTCTTTTTTTCGATTGAAAAATTACATCTCCCATTTCTGCACGGTCTAGAGCAGCGTTGTCCAAACTGTGAGGCGCGAATATTAGCCACAGCGAGCAATTTTCTAAATTAGTATAATGGTATTTTATGGCTGATGGAATTTGTATCAGGAATGAAAGTTTGAAGAAAACTTAACCAGATTTTTTACTTTCTCTTACCTATGTATATATCTAATATATATATTAGAGAGAAAGTATTGGATTCATGTCAAAAATTCGATGTCGAGATTTTGATGGATCTTCACTTTTTGAGGTCCCCTGAATCCAAAAAGTGGTTTTCGCGACATGGTCTGTCTGTGTGTCTGTGTGTGTGTCTGTGAACAAAATATCTCAAGAACGAAAAGAGCTAGGAAGTTGAAATTTTATATTTAAGTTAGGCACCCCCATGGGACGTGACACGATTAACAAAATCGGCCAAAAAGTACTAGTACTTTACTTATGCACTTTTTCAGTTTTTTTCGATTTTCTCAAAATTTGCTCCAACGATTTTTTTTTAAAATTCAAAAATCAATTATTTTTTAGATTTTCTATAAAATGTATATTCTCATTTTGTGATTGAAATCTTCTGAAGACCACTTTACTCTTGTACTCCATAGAAAAGATAGGAGAAATGGTTGCCATGGTATCAAAATATAAATATTTTCCCATACTTATAAATTTTACATCTTGAATTCAATTGTACCCTACTGTCGGAAACTAAATATATGTCGACACAAAAAATCTGGTGTGACAAGCACAGTACACAACTTTCGATTACCGAAGGTAAGAGAAAGTTGTGTGCTGTGCGCCAGTCACACCAGATTTTTTAATATATTTTTAACAGCTGACGTTTCGGCTTTGGTTAAAAATATATTTTTAAATGACAAAATTCTGGCTGTGTTTTCTTCAAACTTTCATTCCTGATACAATTTTCTAAATGATTGCTAAAGTATTCTATAAGACTTTAGCTTATGTTTTTGGTTATTACGTAATAATCAAAAACCTAATAGTTTGTGTTAATTAGGGTCCGACCGAAACGAGAATTTCATCCGAAACCGAATATTCGGCCTCAATCTTAGTTTCGGCCGAAACTTGTATTTCCTATAAAAAATTCATTTCATTTTACCTTTTTTTAGGGAGACTAAATTTTTTCCGCACTTTTTCCGCTTTTGCAAATCATTTGACCTTTTTTTTTTGAATGCGAGTCTCAACCCATCTTTTCAGACTCAGGTTTCGGCTACTTTTTGGCCGAAACCAGTATTAATACAATTTTTTGCAACAAAAATTTTTGTGTTTGTATTATTTTATAAAAAGGGGAGGGGAGGCGTCCCATATGAACCCCTTTAAACGGAGATCCTCTACCCCTAATCTGAAAACATTCTTGTAAAATCCACTAACTATTAAAAAAAAACTTGCATGAAACGTCCAGCAGTTTTGAAATCTCTACGTAACAGATAGACTCTCTTTTATATAAAATTAGAAAAAAATAAAGTGGGGCTCAAATATACAGGTCATATATATTTAGCCGGTATATTTTTAAAGTGAAACTTTATTTTGATCGACACAAATTTTTTCGTTTCTCTATCAGCATGTCGCGTTACAAGCCATGACGTCAAAGGGCGTGACGCTACAAGTTATGACGTCACAAGCCGTGACAACAAAAAAATGGAAAGTTGAAATTTAATATATATGATGAATTATAAAAAAAATAATTGTGAGATTTAATTATTCAATTTTTAAATTGATAAAATATAATTTTTAAAATAATTTAAAATGATTCAAATACTAAATAAATATTTTTCTCAGTTTTTAATTTAACATACGCCAATTGATTTCCCATTATCATTCCAATTTTCCGATTATTAAGTTAAGATTAAAAACGCGATTTTAATACCCTTAATTGAATAATTTTCTGAAAATTTTCAGTTAAACTCCTACGATCCGAAAAAAGTTTCACTTGCATCGTGGTTTCGCAAAACCACACAATGTTATGGTCAATTGGTGTCCGTTGACATTAAGCAAAACGTTTTGCTCTTTCACAAAACGTTTTTGCTCAATTGGTGTGCGTTCAGCCTAATATATATCGGCGGAAACTAAATAATATGTCGACACAAAAAAATCTGGTGCGACCTGTCACACCAGATTTTTTGAAATGCATTCTCTAGAGAGATCACGTTATTTTTAAGTGCTAATCATTCCCCCCCCCCTTTCCCCCTTTGTCTCTACATTAGCATATTCAAAACAAAACAAGCTTCATATTATTTCTCTCTATTTTTTGCTGTTGTTGTCATTCTCTTAATTGAAATTCAGTAAACAACAAATAACATTTTAATTAATTAAATTAAGTCCTTCCCCTCTATTGATTATTATACTCTTTTTTTCAAATAGTTTTAATGACGCTTTTGTTTAACTTGGAGATTTTAACAATACAATATTGAATTGTACAAATAATAATCTTCAATGTCAGAATGGACTAAAGAATCAATTTTTGTATATTGACATTCTCTTGTGTTTTTTTTAACACGCTTTTTTCTCATTCACACTCAACTAGAAATTTGTAGAGTTAATTCCTTCTCTGAAGAGATTTGTTTTTGTTTGTTTAATATCTTTAATGTTAAGATATTTTAGGTTGATATTATTAATTGGGAGATTGCTCTTTAAATATCGCCAACTCAACACTCGAGTGCGATATTACTTAATAATTTATCTATTAAACTCCAGGTAGAAAGAAAGAGCGAGCGAGAGAGAGTGACCGGTGTTGCTCAAGCTGACATTTGCTGGACCAGAACAGATATCAAGAGAGAGAGATTTAATTTTAACAACTCGGAATATTTCAATCTAAAGGCGAACAAAATGAGATGACCGAAAGGCAGAGAGAAATTTTTATTAAAAAGCTTATGCATATTTAAAAAAAAATAAATTTATTTTTACAAAGTAGGTTGCAAATCAAAAATTAAAAATCTGGTGTGATTGGCGCACAGCACACAACTTTCTTTTACCTTCACACACAGTAGGACACACACACACACTCACCCACACACACACACACCCACAGACAGACCACTTTTTTTGGATTCAGGGAACCTCAAAACGTGTATATCCATCAAAATCTCGACATCGAATTATTGGCATGAATCCAATAGTTTCTCTCTCTATATATATTAACATATATAGAGGTAAGAGAAAGTAAAAACTAATATAATTAGTATGAACGTTTTTGTGTTATTAAATACAGAAAATTTTAAATAAAAAAAATCTGGTATGACTGGTCGGAAAGCACACAACTTTCCTTCGGTAATCGAAAGTTGTGTACTGTGCTTTCACACCAGATTTTTTTGTGTCGAGATATATTTAGTTTCCGCCGATATATTAGAATTCAAGATGTAAAATTTATAAACATGGGAAAATATTTATATTTTGTTACCATGGCAACCATTTCTCCTATCTTCTCTTATGAAGCACAAGATTAAAGTGTGCTTTAATGGCAAAATGAGAATATACATTAAAGAGCATCTAAAAAATAATTGATTTTTGAATAAAAAAAAAAAAAAATTGTTGGAGCGAATTTTGAGAAAATCGAAAAAAACTGAAAAAGTATTATTATACATCGAACGTGTATATCCATCGAATTTTTGATATGAAACCAATTACTTTCTCTCTATTTATATAGGCCTCCATATATAGGGAAGAGAAATTTAAAAAATTGCAATATTTTCGGTTTTTTTTTTTTACACATAGGAAACAAAAAATATTGCAAAATCAATTTTCAGAAAAAGACCTTTATAGAGGTGAAATTATCACCAGCCATAGATAAAGTGAGCAAAGTGACTTCAAAAAAGCCGGTTGCTTCACTTGTAGTCAACTAGCAAATTTATTCGACAGATAGAAAATCATCGATATAATGAACAAGAACACGAATCTTTTAACCTTCGAGTTAAATGAGTTTTTTCACATACGTTCACACTGGCCGAATAGAAAATTATAGTATAATGAACTCATCTAAATCCGAAAATGGCCATAAAAAAGTTGTAGCAAAAAAAGGAAACAAAAAGTCCGAAGAACATACGAGTTGTCAAGATAGGGAAAGTTAATTTATTAACACCACAATAGTCCTGAAGAAGGGAGGCGAAACGTCAAATGGCCTAACACGAGCGTTATTATTTAACTATCCCCCCCCTCATTTTATTCGCCGAAATTTGTTTGTCCTTTCTCTTTCCAATATTTTATTTGAAACATTTACTTGAAGAAGAGCTAACAGAAAAATCCTTTTTTTATATTAATTTTTAAAGAAAAAGCTCAAAACTAAAAATCCTCTTTTGTTTGATATTTAAGTCCTTTGTTAGAAAATAGATGAATAGATCCTTTTTTTTTTTGTTTTTGCTACGCAAATGAAGAGTTTCAGGTCAACAACTCGAACCAAAGCCGATAAACACAGGGTGGCTAATAAATAACCAACGAACGAGGCGATTGAGCCTTTGAAGAGGAAGGACCCTCTGCAATCAAATGATTGGCAATTGCACCAGCCATTTTGCATCCCCCCCTTCCCCCCCCCCCGCTTACACCCTCTGATCTATCAACAGCAACAGGCGCTATGTGTAAAGAAAATTGAAATTAAAATAAAAAAGGATTATTACATGTGATGGAATAGAAAGTTTTTCTAATCACTTCAAATTTGACATTGATGGATGCAGAACACAGTGTATGTAAGCCAGATGAATTTTTGTCTCCTGAAGCAGAGCTAGAGATCTCGCTTTCTTTACCAAAGATTCGTTTCATGGAGTTTATTAAATTATAGATATAAAATTCGAAATATCAAACTTTCAATAACTGTGTCAGGTATATATATGACCTAAGACCTAGAGACCACGTCTCCCATCTTGTTGGGGGGGATCTTGGGTGGTGATTGGGATTCTTACAGGAGATTTAGATATGCGACCTTCATCTACCATGTTATCTGTACGCGCCTCCCACCCTATATTTACGATATTCTGTCTCCCGGCACTTCCACCAGGGCACGGGGTTTGGATTGCCTGAGACATACATCGGGCCTTATGTCACGATCTTTCGCTGTTACTAGCAGCAGAGTTTGGAATGCCCTCCCCCCTGCATGTCCGTGGAGCTTCCAATTTCAGAACCTTCCGTTCCCTGCTATCCGTCCATCTGGGGGTGAGAGATTCTGGAAGATTTTGAGAGACAGATATGGCGCCGTTTTTGATCGGAAACTTGGTCACCTGATTCCTGCCCAACACTGTCGCGAGTCGAATGATCGATGGATATAAGTGGGTGCTTAATAAATGTATGACAAATTTACTGTGTACACTATGAGGGGCAACCTGCCCTATGTACATGTTTGAATAAATAAATAAATAAAATAAATAAATCTTGTTTTGCCCTCGGGACCGATGTCTACCGAGGGACGTTTCACACCCATCCGAGGTTTTGCCATACTTGGCATCGCTTAATCCCAACGATTGTGACGCTACTCCGTGGCTAGGCCCTGAGGGAAAGTTTTGTAATTTGCTTGCCTTTTTTTTTTTTAATTTCAAATCATGCTGATGTTTGCATCTCTTCTCTGTCTCTCTCTTTTTTTTTCTCTTTCTATTCTGCATTCAATCTCAAGTTTTTCTTTCTTTTTTTTTTTTAGAGCAAAAGAGTTCAGGTGGCGAATTTTCTTTTTCAATTCCATCTAAACGATTATTTCCTTTAAAACAAACAAAAACTACTTGACCTATTTCTAAATAGTTTTAAAAATCAAATAGGTAGAAATTGAAATTTTATAAATTAGAAACTACTTTTCCTTTATTTTATTTTAATAACCAAAATGGGACCAAGGGCAATCCATACTCCGGCGGGCTTCGCCCCCTAGACTCCCTCAGCTGTTTTGAGCCCGCCTGCCAGCGGGAGAAGGTTCTCTTTATGCATATAAAATTTCATTTCAAAATTTCAACGGGAAGTTGCCTAAATAGAGCGTGACAGACAGACAGACAGACTAATCTTGAAAAAATCGAAAACGTTTTGGCCTATTTTCTTCAAAAGCTTCGTGTCATGTCCCAAGGGGTGCCTAACTTGAATATAAAATTTCAACCTCCTAACTCAATTCTTTCATGCTTTAAATTTAACACAGACAGACCATGCCGCGAAAACCACTTTTTTGGATTCAGGGGACCTCAAAACGTGTATATCCATCAAAATCTCGACTTCGAATTTTTGACATGAATCCAATAGGTACTTTCTTTCTATATATATATTAACTTATACATATAGGTAAGAGAAAGTAAAATGAGTCCCGCAAAATGGTGAACAAAATATCTCAACTTTACGCAATACTTTTTCTCTATATGGGTGATTCTTTTACAAACCGAACATTTCTGACCGACATGTTTTTGATTTGGATGAAATTTTTTTTACGGGTTCTATAACGAAAAAAAGATAGGCCATCCGCGAGGATTTTCTTTTTCTTTAATATTTTGGGAAATCATCGAGGGTCGAAAATGTGAAAATTTGATGATTTTCTGTAGACGCTCACTTTTAAAAATTCATAACTCTGGTTCTATTTGAGCTAGAAAAAAAACTTTTTTTACCATTTTAAAGCTAAAAGAGTGAAGTTTACAAAAAAAATTGTTCCACCCAAAATTCATTAAAGATTTCACATTGTTATCAACAATTGAAATCTTTAAATCGATTTTTAACAATGGGGCCCCAACTGTATTGCATTTTTATTATAACCACCTGCATTCTACGCCGAACTTTGCTACCGATAACGGTTTTTGACCGATGGAGAATCAATTAATACTATTGAAAAAAATCCCGCCAAGCGCTCTCATGCGGTAAAATGACGTCATATCAAAAATAAGAAAAAAAGTCCGGGGTGATTGAACCGCTCTTTCTAAAACTATATTTAGATTTAATGTAGCTTTTATGGTCCAGTAGCTATCCGTTGCACAACTAGGGCTATTTTTCGATATTTTTTGCCTAAAAAATGATGGTTTTCGAGAAAAAAACCAATTTTGGAGTTAATTACTCGGGATTTTTTTCTTATTCTATTAGAAGTTTTCTTTCTGCACCGAATGACATCCCATTTAGTCCGATCTGATTAGCCGTCCGAATCTACAGGGGTTTAAACTTTCAAATTAGAATTTACCGCAGCGCGGTAAAATAAAATGATAGGAAAAAAATAAATGGTGAAATCTTTAGCTGAAAACTCATTCTTTCTAACCGTATACTCCCCATAATTATACCTCTTAAGACAGAGGAGTTATTCAAGCCGATAAACTTTTTCGTGCAAAGATTTTTTTTCTTGCCCTAGAGCATGAACGAAAAAAGTTTATCGGCTTGCATAACTCCTCTGTCTTAAGAGGTATAATTATGGGGAATATACGGTTAGAAAGAATGAGTTTTCAGCTAAAGATTTCACCATTTATTTTTTTCCCTATCATTTTATTTTACCGCGCTGCGGTAAATTCTAATTTGAAAGTTTAAACCCCTGTAGATTCCGAACGGCTAATCAGATCAGACTAAATGGGATATCATTTGGTGCAGAAAGAAAACTTCTAATAGAATAAGTAAAAAAATCCCGAGTAATTAACTTCCAAAAATTGGTTTTTTTCTCGAAAAACATCATTTTTTAGCAAAAAAATATCGAAAAAATAGCCCTAGTTGTGCAACGGATAGCTACTTGACCATAAAAAAGCTAAGCATTAAATCTAAATATAGCTTTAGAAAGAGCGGTTCAATACCCCCGGACTTTTTTTCTTATTTTTGATATGACGTTATTTTACCGCACGAGAGCACTTGGCGGGATTTTTTTCAATAGTACTCAATTGATTCTCCATCGATTAAAAAACCGTTATCGGTATAAAATCTCGACGTAGAATGCGGTGGTTATAATAAAAATGCAATACAGTTGGGGCCCCATTGTTAAAAATCGATTTAAAGATTTCAATTGTTGATAACAATGTGAAATCTTTCTTTAATAAATTTTGGTGGAACAATTTTTTTTTTTAAACTTCACTCTTTTAGCTTTAAAATGGTAAAAAAGTTTTTTTCTAGCTCAAATAGAACCAGAGTTATGAATTTTTAAAAGTGAGCGTCTAAGCAGAAAAATCATCAACCTTTCTACATTTTCGACCCTCGATATTTCCCAAAATATTAAAGAAAAAGAAAATCCTCGCGGATGGCTATCTTTTTTTCGTTATAGAACCCGTAAAAAAAATTTCATCCAAATCAAAACATGTCGGTCAGAAAGTGTTCGGTTTGTAAAAGAATCACCCATATATATA